>JAECUM010003667.1:0-33946 GCA_016617855.1 Megalonaias nervosa | reverse complement strand
AGCTTTGAGGTTTATACAAATGGTGCCATTCTGGCATGGTTGCTGTAACTAAAACCGCTAAAATAAACAGTTTCAATAATTCCTTTTCAATAATAAACAATTTCAATAATTCCTTTTCAGTCATAAACAGTTTCAATAATTAGTTTTCAATAATAAACAGTTTTAATAATTTCTTTTCAATAACTGCTTCAGAGAAATTGACCAAATTTGACAGAAAGTGTCCTAGCTTAAGCACCTTTAAGATTTATACAAATGATGCCATCAGTTATGGCTGCAGTTACTAAAAGTATACAAATAATTTTAAAAATTTTGATGTATTTCTGTTCATTTAATATATTCATTCAAGGCTCGTATGCTAATAAGACTTCATGTTTCTTTATTTTTGTATGTTCATTTCTTTAATTTGCATGTCCACTCCTTTAATTTGTTTGTCCATTTCTTTATTTTTTTTATATCCATTAATTCCTTTAATTTTTCTGTCCATTTTTTTAATTCGTATGTTCATTTCTTTAATTTGTATTCTCATTTCTCATTCTCTATAAAATTGTGTTTAAATAGGTATCAGGTTCATCAGTACATATGTCAACAGTTGATTTTGCAAGGTAACAGTTCATGGAATAAATAGATTTCAATCAAATTTAGTATGCAACTTTTCAGTACTGGAACCTTTGGTACATGTACCACTACACATTTAGAAAGAATTTTAGTGGTTCCATTTTATCATTAAGAGGCTCTAAGATCCCTGTTTGCCTTTATCCATGACATAGGTTTCTCCAAAATAACTATATATACACTTAATGGCCATGAAAAGATGAATCATTACATGCAACTAACATTTATTCTGGGGTCAATCCCTACCATTAGGGACTCGGACACCGAGTTGTAACTTGGAACCTATTGAGATCCCCACCTTGCAGCCCTATATGTACTTACTGGGCATGAAAAACTGAATTTCCACAAGCAGCTGACATTAACCCTTGGGTCCATCCCAACCCCCAAGGGACTTTTTTGTTTTATAACATGGAAATCCCCATGTTACTGTAACCATATATACTTTGTACACTTACTGGAGGGGCCCTGAGTGACCAAGTGGTCTAAAGCGCTCACCGTTCCAGATCACTGCCGTCTCACCTCTGTCTGTGTGGGTTCGAGTCTCAGGCTTGGCTAATGTGGGTACACGAGAAAGTCTGCCAGTAGCTTCTCGTGGATTGGTGGTTCTTCCCGGGTTCTTCCTCCACCAGTTATACTGGCCACCATGTATAGCCTATCTTGTGCTGAAAAATGGCGTTAAACCCTACAACAACACTTACTGGGCATAAAAACACAAAATTTTATACTGTAACGGTTGTTGGATTGTAAGTGAATTTTGTATGTATCTTTATATTGATGAGATCTTCAACAAGTCTCCACTGAATGTTCTACAACATTTACAAGAGTTGTTGACCCTGATTGCCATCCTCTTATCTTTGGTTTCAGCATCATAACTTTTGAAGGATTATTGGATTTAGTGGTTGAAATTGGACAAAATTTTAAGATTCATTATCATTTTCTTTTAAGCACTCATTGATCAATTTATAATCTGTTTATTCGTGGTCTTGCTAAAATGAAGGCTTTCTTCCCTCACAGTTTCAAAGAAGAATAGGAGTAATATTATACAGTCCATCCCTAAATGCAAATATGTATCTGCATGTTAGCAATGTCCTGTAACTATTATGTCAGTTCGACACACAAAAGTTGGGACAATATAGTGCCAGCATTTGGAATTTTTATCTCACATGAGGGTGGAGGGTAGGGGTGATTTTACTTAAATATCAGATAACTCCACAGTATTTTGTTTCACATGTCTGATCATTGGATGGTACATGTCATACTGCAGTGGAACTTCGAGTCAACAACACAGAAACCATTGAGATCACCACCCTGTAACCATGTACATTGTGGATGCTTTCTGGGCATGAATGGACATTTTATGTGTGTATTTGATATTGACTTCTTTGTCCATTTCTGTCCAGGGACTGAGCTCCAGGGTTTTAACTTTGACACTGTTGACATCCCTACCATATAAACATGTAAACACCTACTGGCAATTTATACATACAGCTGCCATTGATCCTAGGGTTCATCTCTGTCCCAGGGTCTTCGCCACAAGCTCATAGTTTGGAAACATTGAGATCCCCAGTCTGTAATCATACATGGACTTACTTTATATACACATCTGACATTGGCCTAGGGGGACAAGTCTTACCTCTTCCTGTTGTAGGGTACTGTGTCCCTGGGTCACAACTTCGAAGCTTCTAAGAGCTGAGCTATATAATCATGCACATATTTGTGAGGCATAAAAATACAAATGCACATTCTCAACATTTGCACTTAAGATGGTTCTTACCTAAGGGGCTCAAACTGGGGTTGGAGGTCAAAAGGGAAAGCATGGGGATTTATGTTGTACAAACACCAAGCTCTAGTTCTAACAGTTTGACATTTAAAACAGTTGGAATAGTGTTGAAGTGAATTTCACTATATTTGGATACTCAGTTTGAGAAATTGTAATACAATTTGTCATTTTACTAAAAGTGACATGTACTTAATAATAATAATGACTTTATTTAAAGAGGGTAACACAATTAGCTAATAACTATTCTACCTTGAGGCCCTCATACAAAGGAATTTATTTATTTTAGCTGCATCTCTTAAGCCACTGGATATATTTGGGTTTGGAAGAAGGAAATAGAGTGGGCATTTCTAATCTCAACTGGAATACTATTCCAAAGTTCCAGAGTATTGCAAACTCTTTTTGAATAATTCCATATTTGGTTTGGGAATTTTATACTGTTTGGTAGACATGGATCACAGGTGGGGAGTATTGCCAGGTAGCCTATACTGGAATAGTGATTATAAATATTCAGGAGTACTATTATTGGATATCCTGTACATTAATTTGGTTTTTCTCAAACAGATTCAGTTTTTGATAGGTAATATTTTTAACAGCTAAATTTTCCTTGCTTTCTTTCTGGATTGATATTAGCCTGAATGCTCTTTTTTGAAGATGTGCCATCTTAGCTATGTTTTTATCATTTGAATTACCCCATACTGTATTACAGTAGTCTAAATAGGGTTGTATGTAACTGTTATAAAATAGTTTTCTGTGCCTTTCAGGGAGATAATGTCTTATCCTAATGAGAAGCCATAAACTTGAATTGACTATTTTACTGTTTGATATGTTCAGGCCATAATAGGTTATTATCTACCAAAACACCAAATAGTCTATCATGACATACCATCTTCAAATTTTTATCCTTCCATGTCAGACATAGTTCATCACTATCTAGATTTGTTCTTTTTTGCCGTGATGAGAGAAGTAATATTTTAGTTTTACCAGTATTTACCACCATGCCATTGCATGTGCACCAGTTGTCCAGTTTGTTTAGGGCATCCTGTAAAGAAATTTCGAGTTCATGCTTTGTGTTTTGCATGTCTGACAATGTTGTGTCATCTGCATAGAGATCTGTAGATGATATTGAATCCCTTAGTAAAAGTGGTAGGTCATTAATAAATAAAATAAATAGTGATGGACCTAGAATTGAGCCTTGTGGTACTCCATATCTAATTGTTCCAGGTTCAGACAGAACATTATTTGTACAAACATATTGTGTTCTCTCACTCAAGTATGAAGTAAACCAGCTAACTGTGCTTTCATCACATTGGTAAATTTTCAGTTGCTTCAAAAGGGTTTCATGATCCACCATGTCAAAAGCTTTCCTGAAATCTACAAATACAGATCCTGTTATTCTACCTAGATCAAGTGCTTGAAGCCATTTATCAGTTAGGGAGATCAAGGCAGTCTCACAAGTTTCTAAAGTCTTATTGATTAGGGTTTAACAGAAAGTGTTTGGTTAAATATGAGATGATTGAGTCATGGACATGTTTTTCAATCAATTTTGACGAATTTGGTAGTACTGAGATTGGCTGGTAGTTGTCAGCTTCATCCGTAGAACCAGATTTGTGAATAGGAGTTACTTTTGCAGTTTTCCATATTTTGGGGACAGATGAGGTTGCAATACTTAAATTGATTATGAATGTTATGCGAACTAAAATAGCAGAGACAGAAGATTTAATAAGTCGTGGACCAATCTGATCAAGTCCTGTAGCTTTCTTGGTATCAAGTTCACTGAGACATTTTTTAACAAAGTTTTTTGATACTGGTGGGATAGAGAAACATACCTCCTTAAGAGATTTTGCTGCTGCAGAACTTTTTCAGTTCATTAAAGTTGTTTCTTATCACTGGTTCTTGTAACTTTGTGGTAATGTTGGCGAAGAAAATCATTGAAAACATTTGCAATGTCAGTGTCATCAGTGACTATGGTGTCATTTACCAGAAGTGAGTGAATTTTATTTGTCTGATCTTTTGTGTTCCTCCAGTGAGTTCATTGGAGACTTTCCAAATGGAGTTTGTGTTGCTGTTTTTGTTTTCAAGCAATGATTGATAATAACTTTTTTTTAGCTTTTTTAATCATACTTGTTATTTTATTTCTCCATACTTTATATTGTGCATGGTTTCCAATAGCCTTGAATTGGTCTCGTTTTCATTGCGTCTAGGATTTCAGTAGTAAACCAATTAGGTTGGATTTCATTCTTTATTCAATGTACTTTCAGTGGTGCATGCTTAGAGACTACATCCATAAATAAGTCAGTCTGCACCCTCAAGCTTCATCTATGTCATCCAAATTTTGGATCACATTCCATGGAACTTTATATAGATCATTGAGAAATTGTTCTTCATTAATATTTTTGAACGATCTGTAAATGATAGTTTTGTGTGTATTTTTCTTATTTCTCTTGCATTTAACCTTTCTTGTCAAAAAATTAGGATAGTGGTCACTAAGCCCAACATTTGGTACATTAACATAAGCCACATTGTCTGTTAGGTTGGTTTAAATGTGATCAATAAGAGTGCTTGATATTTCTGTTACCATTGTGGGCTCATTTACCAGCTGGACACCTAAGTATTCAATAAATTTCATCCAGTTGTTCCTTATTTGAGTATTGAGATGGTCCTTATTTATACCACCAAGTTTATATGTTTCTTTCTCCTGTGCAAGAACAATTTCCATTTGTTTCAAAAAGTTATCATTCCAAATTGCTTTGGAGGAAGGTGGCCAATAAATGAAACCAACTAGGAATGATTTTGCATTATTTTGAGAATTTTCCACCCAGATACTCTCAATTTCATGTGACTCCAAGTCAAGTTGCCTTTCTGCATTTTCATCTTCCCTAATGTATACAACAAGACCTCCCCCTTCTGTCTCTCTGTCCCTGTGTAATGGTTTATTGTAGCCTTGACAGTCAAATAGATCATCATTGTGGTTAGTGTTTAATAACTAGGTAAATGGAACGGCATTAGTTAGACTGCAAACATTTGGCATTCAGTTTGATTTCCATCTTTGGGAAATGTCTCCATTTAGATGTATTATGGCCCTGATTGGCAGTGGCATCACTAGGGTTGGTGTCACCCAGTGCGGTAACTCATGGTGTCACCCCCATGGACCTTCTTCCTGCACAAAAATTAAAAAATTTTATAGTCATTTTGGTGTCACCTGCTCTGATGGTGTCACTCGGTGCAGTCCACACCTCCCTAGTGATGCCACTGCTGATTGGTATCAACATGTCTTCATTTAGATGTATTATGGCCCTGTTTTGTAGGGACATGTCGCCATTTAGATGCATTATGCCCCTGACTGGTAGGAACATGTTTTCATTTGGATGTGTTATTGCCCTGATTCATAGGGACATGTCTCTTTCTAGATGTATTATGGCCCAGATTGGTAGGGACATGTCTCCACTGAGATGTATTATGGCCCTGATTGGTGGGAACATGTCTCCATTTAGATGTATTATGCCCCTGACTGGTAGGAACATGTTTCCATTTGGATGTATTATGGCCCTGATTGGTAGGGACATGTCTCCATTTAGATGTATTACAAACCAAAATCTCAAGCTTATTTTTAAGGTTGCGGCAAGCTTGCTCCAAGCTTGTTATGTAAGCTTGCGGCAAGCTTAGATTTGAAACCGTGGCTAGCTTGCGCAAGCTTACCAACTGCAAGCTTGCACAAGCTTCCCTATTGCTTGCGCAAGCTAGTACATGTAATAGGGAAGCATGCACAAGCTTGTGAATAGTAAGGTTGCAATTGGCAAGCTTGCGCGAGCTTGTTATGTAAGCCTGCGGCAAGCTTAGAGTTGAAACCCCGCAAGCTTACCAATTACAAGCTTGCAAACAAAGCTGACCTAACTAGTTGCATCAGAAGAACTGATATGGCATCGATTGAATTATTCTATACATGGTCACATACCTCCATTTTTCTAGCTCTTGATGTGTGAAAAGTATGTAATATCAAATATTAAAATGAAAATGTTAATATATGGTGAACATCAATTAGAATGAGATCTTATTGTCACAATTAAAAAAAAGAATGAAGTCATCAAATCATTTAATAATATTTAATCAGATAAAAATAAGAGCATATGAATGGGATCTGTTTGAGCAAACTCTTTATATTTTTGTTATGTATTGCTTTGGAAATGTTCTACTAATTTACTTCCATGTAGAAATCCATTTGGGGGAGGATGGTGTCAAATAGTTAGGTTCCCTCTTATCTGTCACAATGATAAACTATTAGGTGAAAACAAGAATGTTTGCCATTTGAATTACTCTGAACCACCTCTGCTAAACAAAATCCTCAGAATAAAATTCTGCATCTTCCTCTGCTTCTGGTGTGATTCAGGTATCATCCACTGAAATGGATTACAGCAACATATACTATGTAATCAGGAGAAAAAAAAAAACGAGTATTTACCTCTTTGGCAAAAGCATTTCATTTTTAGTTCATCATTCCAAAATCACTTATGAAGTCCAAGAAATATCAGTAAGTGTTATTCAAGATCATCCTTTAATGAGCCCTAAATTTTAGTTTTACTATCCATTTTGAAAGGGCTATGACACATGTCAAACGAATGGCACTTAAGAGTTTTGAACAACAAAAATCCAATGAAACTGATTAGGTACCTTAAGACATTTTGAAATAAAATAACGGCCATCTTCTTTAAGGATGAAAATAATTAAATGTAACAACCTCTGAACAATTGTTGAATTTGATATGCGAGAGGAAAAAAATACCCTAAGAATAACGGGAAATGAGATTTACAAGCGTGCATTTAACTTTATAATCTCGTAACCCTATTGTCCATAACTGACAGCAATGAATCGATTACTGCAGTTTGGCAAGTGCAGCAATAAATAATAATGATCTGCAGAGTTGTCATCTCAATCATTGTGCGAAGCAACATTACAGAGTCATTTTTTGACATATCTAAATCGTAAAAGTGAAACAGAACGCTACCGCCAAACGAAAATCCCGAAAACTGGCAAAATACAACACAATCTTGAGTTTACCCACCAACATTATAACTCCGTGATTTCAGATTATCTCTTGGGTTATAGGATCGGTTACTGCACATATATTGGTTCAGCGGGCAATGAAATTTACCAAATTAACGAGCTAAATTGTGACGGTTCAACCTTGAAAAATGCGCCCAATGTTTGAACGCGAGGCTACAACGGTTTTTTGGTGTTCTTGCGACTCAAAAACGTTATGTGTACATTTAGAGTTCGTAAACCAGTCTGCTGACCGTAAACAGGGGGAAGTTACCTCCTTTAATGACTCGATACCGAATTAAGTCTTAGTCGCGGAAAACCACTCTTCACCTTGCATGCTTTTATTTCATTTCTTTTTAAACAAGCAAAATTCACAAAGCTTAATTCTTTATAAAATGTTGGCAGAATGGGATGCATCTCTCTCTCTCAAAGAAAAACAAAAATTATATATTTTTAAATTTTATTTAGTAAGTAAATAACTGACAATTATTTTTTTTTCTCCTGGCAGCAGATGGTCATTGAAACAAATATATGACAATTCTTTCATAAACTTAATGCCAGAAGTTAATATTACAAGATTTACTGAGACTATATTTGATGGTGCATACATTGTCGGTAAATAGGATTTACAAGTACTTGACATCAAATATCTTGCTTTATTAAGTTAGTCTCTAAATAACTTTGCAATCAGCAATTACTGTTTTACAGGATTTTACTAAATGGAATTCTTTAGCCAGTCTTCCATTCCCTGACAAAATGACTGCATAGCTAATTGAATGTACAATCACTTAAAGAATTTCCTTTATGCAAAAAGCAAATTTTTTTCTCTATCATGTATAATATTTGTAAAAATTTGAAAGTGAGAAAAAAGACATTTGTAGAAAAAGTAATATTTCATATTTTGCCTTGGTCAAGAAATAATTCAGTTTGTTTTGAAATATATAAATAATGTTCATAGTTAATTTAAACATAGAGAAGTGTTGGAATAATATATTTGTTTATGTATCAGGTAAGTACAAGTAATTCAAGTTCTTAGCATTTTGCAACACTGAAAATGTATATTATTTAACTCAAGTGCATTATCAAATGCTATAAATAAAAACTAGATTACCAGTAACATCTTTTAATTTGATAGTGTAGTTTCTTATACTGAGTATGATCTAGTCACAACATATATTCAACATTTCAGGAAGTACTGATCTCATGTAGAACTGTCAACTTTAAACTTTCATGACTGATTATTGCAAGCTTGCGCAAGATTACATCAAGTACTTTAGATTTTGCAAGCTTGCAGATTTGGATAAATTCCTTTTGCAAGCTTGAACTTTAGAATTTGCAAGCTTGTAAGCTTGCAGACTTGGAAAAATTCCTTTTGCAAGCTTGCACAAGCTTGAACTTTAAATTTTGCAAGCTTTGAAAAATTCCTTTCGGAAGCTTGTGCGAGCACCCTTAATAGCTTGCACAACTTCACCTAGCTTGTTGTAAGCTTGCAGCAAGCTGCTGCAAGCTTGTCGTAAGCATGCATTTTGGTTTGGGAATTATTTATATGGCCCTGATTGGTAGGGACATGATTTGAAGAAATTGTTGTCCTGATTAGCAGGGACATGTCTCCATTTGGAGGAATTATGGTCCTGACTGGTAGGGGCATAAATTATACAGGTTTAGAATTAAATATGAAGTAGCAGGTGACAAGTTTTGTATCTTGCTTTTTAATTCACGATCAGAATGGATTGCCATCTAGGAAAGTTTTTAATTTGACACAAGTTTCATTCATTTTTTTATGTTTGGGCCAAGTTGTGTCCCTTTGGATGGAAATGACACTAACTATACATTCAATATGCTGATGCATATAATGGATGCTTTTAAAACATACTATTTTATTAGTACATTTCCATCATTAGTTCGTCATTGTGTTGGCACTTACTAGCAGATTCCAGGGAATTGCTGAAAATATGGATTTACTTTCATTTTGATGTAAACATACACAATTGTGACATTTATTCTTGTCAGAAGAAAGTTGTTGGAAAAGTTATTTTGGATCTGTCAGAATCAATCCTTGTTCTTTTTGTTTTGTAAAAAAAACAGTTTTCAACTAGATTTTTCACCAGGTTGCTTAACCATGAAACAGGCAGCAAAATTTCTGCTTGTTACTGTGTATTTCAGACTGATATAAGGGTACCCTTGCCACACATATCTATCCAGCCATTGCATCATGGATAAAGAGGGTTTTCAGACCAGTTGGTTGTAAATCAGATCATGACTTTTATTTTAAGGAGCTTCCCCCAGCCCCTTCCCCAAAAATTAAATGGTTGTCCCTTATTAGCATTTTAATAAACAAGTTTATCAAGTCAGCCTGTGATATTGATTTCAAGCACAAAACTGCTTTTTGTGTGAACGAAAACATGGACTGATAGGATTCTATAAGAGCCAGTTTGATATACATGTATATAGAAATACTTTGTTGTATGTGTAGGGTTAATTGCTCAATCTTAGCTATATGGTACTGACTGAAAGTTGTTTGTAAAATATGTTGAAAAAAAAATAGGGAAAATTTTAGACATATAAATCATTCAGAATATAAATAAATATATGCTCTTTTAAGATGAAAGATATCAAATGTGAAGATATGAAGATGTTCTTTATGAGGCATTGTAAAAACAATTACAAAGATAAACAAAATAGCATCCTTAAAATATAGGAGGTAGTTGTATGCATGGGTCCGGTATGTGTGTCAGATATGTAAACAACAAAATACATTCTCATGTTATTTGTTTTATGTGAGGGAATCTACTTTCCAACAGTCTCTTTGATGTCCCGAAGCTTGTTTTATGATGTTATCATTCCAGATATTTTGCCAAGTAAGTAAAAAATAACACACAGGCTAATATAAGCCATAAGTATGACCTGTATCAGAAGTGGAGGGTCTTACACGAGGGATATTCATCATTGTGTAATAAAACAAACAAAATAAGGCATTGAGCAATGTGAAATCATGTTATAATTAGTTCTCATTAGTCAGGAACTAAAGTGACATGAAGTAATATAGGTCGCAATAATAAAACAAAATTCAGTCAATTTGATGGATTCCATAGGGTAACAGTATTCTAAGGAGCACTATGAAGTCACAATAGGGAATCTTCCATTCAGAAATAGTTTTCAGCATGGTAGCTATGGCTGCTTATCTGGTCTTTCAATAGGAATCACGGTACTAATTCAGTTCCCATAGTAAACCTATGCAAACACCATGATATTAAAAATTCAAAAACTTTAAATTTCTGAGTGCTCATGATCAAACCTATATTTATCAGTATAGATGAAACCTGGATGTCAGCTTCTGTATAGAGGAAAGGATATGAGCCGCTTCATTTTCTGGACCTGCATGTGTTTGAAACGTGTGCTTTCATTTCTGCACCAAAGAGGCAGGTGCTATTTTTAGTAATGAGTGTTCCAAACTCAAGACTGTTAAAGGACTGAAATTCCATCAATAAAACAATGTCTCTATTTTTTTTTCACTTACAACTAGGATAAGCTCTCAAAAGATTCTTTTTCCTAAAACATAACTTGCACTATTAACCAATCCTGGCCAGCCAAACCCATATATACTCTATTTTATGTTCACCCATTTCCAGGCTGGTTCCCATTTTTCCATGCCATTAGTACCATGTGACTTATATCCACCCTTGATTTTCTTGACAGCCCTAGGAATAGTAGTTTCAATACATAAGTAAGCAATGTGCATAGTTCTGCTTGTCAAAGATTACATTAGTGAATATTAAATTATATTGCAAGTTCATGTTCACCTAAAAAGCAATGGTGCATTGCAGGCAACATTTAAATATTTGAGCTTTATTTAAGAAAATCAGAAAAAAAATATTAAAATAAATCTCACTAATAAGAGTCATCATTTTTAATATCACCATTTATCTCTCTTCAGTTTAATACTGAAATATATTACCAGCATTGTCATATTATGTAATTAATGAGTAAAAGGTCAATGTGACCATCTATATGTACATGTATTATTACAAAAAAAGAGATTTACATGACAAAAATTACTTAAAATTCCTCCTAGAAGACATATAATATAAAACAAATGTAAGGTAGACATAAGTCCATTAAAATGCAAAATATGAAGTTTCAGAACATTCACTGAAAGGAATTAGTGGGATGCAAAGTCATGAGAGGTCATCCCCATTAAGCATGGTGGAAGAGACCTAAGTGATCATATCTGAAGCATTATGTTTCAAAACACAACTAGGAAATATCATATTGCTTTCTATAATCACTCTAAAATGGTAAATTGTATAAATTTTATGTATGTATTGCTTAGATATGAACCAAAGTACAAAACACTCCACCTAACATAGTCAAATCTACACCCTGTTCCCCCTCTCCCCTTCTTGGCAACAGTTGATATATCAGAATATGTGTTTAATATCCCACTGAAAGTCACTCTGTGGTTTACAAAAGGTATTAATTTTGCTTGTTATCCGCAAGTAGAACCATATGATTGCATTTATAGTAAAGTTAACTGCACTTGCAAATGTGCAGTCACTGTATTGCTGTAGCTGTCTATAGGAATAACGGTACCAATTCAGTTCCCATAGTAAACCTATGCAAACACCATGATATTAAAAATTTAATAACTTTAAATTTCTGAGTGCTCATGATCAAACCTATATTTATCAGTATAGATGAAACCTGGATGTCAGCTTCTGTGTAGAGGAAAGGATATGAGCCGCTTCATTTTCTGGACCTGCATGTGTTTGAAACGTGCTTTCAATTCCACACCAAAGAGTCAGGTGATAATTTTAGTAATGAGTGTTCCAAACTCAAGACTGTTAAAGGACTGAAATTCCATCAATAAAACAATGTCTCTATTTTTTTTCACTTACAACTAGGATAAGCTCTCAAAAGATTCTTTTTCCTAAAACATAAACTTACATTATTAACCAATCCTGGCCAGCCAAACCCATACATACTCTATTTTATGTTCACCCATTTCTAGGCTGGTTCCCATTTATCCATATCATTACTACCATGTGTCCTTCATTGCCCTTAATACCACTGAAAATGCAGCCAATACATTTTATTTCGAGAATTTATGAGCAAATCATGTTTTCGTAATACTTTGGAATGTGAACAGATTTTCAGATTTAAGGTTTTGCAAGGCTTTCTATGTGGAAAGTGGTCTGAAACGAATTTAGGTTTTTTTTAGAGGGTTTCAATATAGTTCAGTGATTTAGGTATGGATGTGATTTCTGTTTAAAAATAAAGACTGTAACTAGCTTGAGATGGTGTCACCACAGTAGCTGAAAGCTCCAGTAATTTCAGAATGTTGTTTTTTTTTCATGAAAACTCAAAAATCTTTTTTTACTTACAAGTGGGAATACAAACTTTTAAAACATATAAATATGTAACTTTTTTTATTTGTCCTTTTTGTTTTTACATGTTGCTCAAAAATAATAAATCAATAAAAATCGGACAAAATTTGACTGATCAGTGGCACAAGACTTGTAGTTGACCAACTAGCATAGAAAATACTCATGTTTCAATAATAATAATAATAATAATAATAATTATTATAATTCTGCCTGTCCCAGTAAGGAAAAATAACTTGTGCCTGTTTTAGAAATCTAGAATGTCACTATACAGCTTTTATCTTGTGAATGTGCTAACTCAACATGTGAGAAAATATTTTCATTAGCTCTGCTGATAAAAAAAAGAATTTATGGGATGGTCTTTCACTAATCTGTTGTCTGTCCAATAGCACAAATTTGCTATCCACCTAAATTATTTGGAAGATTGCCATGAAACTTTTCACGTACATTTGATGGGCTTGATTGTTCTAAATCAAAATAGTGTTGCTCAGACCTCCAGTATGGCCATCTTAAAAATTTTGTTATAGCTGATCCTCATGAATGGATGGTCATGTTAACATGTTGTTGTCACTAAAGAACTTATTTATGATGTATGGATGGTCCTAAACAAAATGGTACTGATCCAACATCTAGTATGGCTGTGATGGCAGCCATCTTTAAAATCTTTATCACAACTCCGCTTGAACAAAAAGCCATGTTCATGTGTTCTTTTCAACTAAAGAGTTCTTATCATTCCAGTAGGTCTTAAATGGTACTGATCTGCCATTGAATATGGTGGCCACACAGTGGTCACCCTGAAAATCTTTTTATAACTACATCTCCTGAATGAACGGCCATATCAGCTTGGGGTTTTTACTGAAAGACTTGTCGTAATGTTTTTTTTTATCCTATTGGTGCTGATCTGACAGCCAATATGTGACCAGCTTGAAAATCTTGTTTACATTATTCTTAAAGTAATTTTGACATGGGGTTTTCATCAGAAAAGTTCTTATGGTGTCTAGTTGGTCTTAAATGACGATTACTACCTAACACTCAATACGACCATCATGGTGGCTATCTTGAAAACATTGTTATCTTTACTCCTTTCCAAATGAATGACTATATCTACATGGGACTTTCACCAGTAGACTTCTTATGATACTTAGTTGATTCTAAATGACAGTGGTGCCAATCATTCATCCAATTTGGCTGCCATGTTGGCTGTCTTGGCAATCTTGTTGTCACTACTTTCCTGAATGGATAATCATTATCATATGGGATTTTCACCAGAGGACTTCTAATGATGTCTGCTTGGTCCAAAATGAAAATGATGCCAACCTGACATCCAATATATCCACTACAGCAGAGTAATTTGAGAATCTTATTATTGTTGAAAAATATCAACACTTGGCAGTTAACAAGAAAAAATGGTTTATCTTGAATTCCTGGAAATTCATTTTGACCACTAGTGCATCATTCCTTTTGAGGGAATCTTGTTAAAATTCAGTACCTTGTAGTGTTTCAAGGATATTTGCTAGAGTTTCATTATTTGACAGTTATATTCTGTTTCATCTTGTCATACTGCTTGTGCCGTTAAGTGTTGCATGAAGTTTCCGATCTAGAGCTCAGTGCAAGGCTTGGCTTGTTGTCATATTGTGATTTCATAGTGTCTCTGTTACTCCATTTTTCCATCTTTTTCTTGGTCTTCTTTTTGCTTTAAAGCCTGATATTTTGTACGTAAGCTTGAGCTGCAGGTTGTTGGGAATTCATTATCTGATGAGGTGTCTCAATGTAGTCTATGATAGCTGTTGTTCCAGCCATTTCTCTGATTGTCTCGTTCCTTATCTGATTCTTTTTGGTCTTGTTTACCACTCTTCTCAAGCATCTTATTTCACATATAGTGCATGTGCTTTTTATTTAGTGCCCACATCTGGCTTTGATAACACAGAGTTGGGATGCATATAATATTTATTGTCTTTTTGTTTTGATGGGGATATTTGAATGTTTTAAGATATTAATTGATATTATGGTTGACATTGCTGGCTTTCTTAGTTTTTGTTTAGATTTCTCTTTCATTCCATATTCTGGGAATAAAGTCCTGATGTATTTGAATTATTTTACTTGCTTTAACCTTGTGTTGTTAATGTTACTGTTTATTTCTTTATGTGTTCTGCTTATCATCATTGTCTCTCTTTTGCTTACATTGATCTTCATGTCATACTTTTGATAGGTGTTAAAGTGAGAAACACGAGTTTGAAGGTCTTTTCCTGTAGAGTGAAGTAAACTTGGTTGTCAGCAAGCAGCAGTTCATTTAGGTCTTCTGGTTGTGGATTTGTTTCTTTTCTGATTTGATCCATAATAGATGACAGACAAAAGGAGGATAGAAAAGTCCTTGTTGCACTCCAGATGTTACTGCAAATCAGTTTGACAGCTCTGTGATGGTTCTTACAGTGCTTTTATTGTCTTCATTATATTATCTAATAACTGTTCACATATACCATAGCCCTCAAGCACTTTCCACAATTTATTTCTGTTTACTTTGTCAAAGGCCTTTTCTTGAACGATAAATGCTACATTGACTTCTTGTTGGTATTCTGTCATTTTCTCATTGAGTAATCTCAGTGCAAATATTGTGTTGGTGTATTTTGAAAAACCAAATTGTGCTTCACTGAGTAGTGGTTCTGTTATTTCTCTTGTTCTCATTTCTGATATTTTGGCAAACATTTTGTCTACCAGACTCAGTAGGGATATGCCTCTGTATACGCTGCACTGTTTTCTGCATCATTCCTTTCTTCTTCTAGATTGGCTCAACATTAGCTCTTTGCCAGTCTTTTGGTACTTGCCTTTCTTGCCATGCTTTATTGAATATGTACAACATTTCCCTTTACCCTTGTTTGTGCATCAGAGACCCACACATTTTTAATTTTACCCCAAATTTTGACACCAAGATTTGTTTTCTATTCTATTTGACCCCAATTCTAACACTATGGTGATTTCTGATGCTCAATCTTGCACCCCTAGGGGACACTGATGTATATAAGCCATTCAGTGCCTGTTTCCTCACATGCTTTTATTGCTTCTGCTGTTATTTCATCAATTCTTGCAGCTTTGTTGTTCGGGCTCTTCTTGATTGTTTTTCTTACTTATCATTCCAGGATTGTAGGTTAAATGTGGTCCTTTTGCCTAGGTGTAAAGGGTGTCTGAGAGTCTCCCTGTTCGGATGGATTCAGTAGATCTTGGAAGTATTATTCTTGACAGTAAAGTAGAATAAAAAAAGAGACAAATATTGTGGATTCCTCCAGGCTAAGACTTTGGCATCAGTCCCTTCAAGTGACACTTGTTATTATTTAGAATTTTAAATATTAAATTCTAAAGAAAACTTCACATTTACATGTACAAACAATTAGTGTATACCTGCACAAAAATTTTAGTGTTGAAGTTTGTCAAAAAAAGATAAAACTGTTGCTACATGCATACAAGGACATTATAATAACATGATTCTTTCTTTTGTTTTTTTAAGAGGGGATAATTAGCTTTGACATATATGTAAGAATATCATGATCATGGTAATGTAGCTCATATATATATATATATATATATATATATATATATATATATATATATATATATATATATATATATAGTACCAATGCTGCAATGAGTATATAATCTAACTACTAATGTATCTGACTATAAGTCAAGTGGTGCAGGTTTTGTGTATTGAGCCCAGGGATGACATGTTGTTCTAGATCTTGACTGTGTCATTTATCAGTACTTACTGTTAATGGCCAGTAACAATTGTTGTGTGTATTATGTACTGACAATAAGCATATTGACTCCCAAACCAGGGTTAAATATGTAAGATCAACATACAGTTATTTAAATTCATTTTTATATTAGTAGGATTGCTTGAAATTGACAGCCACAAATTATAGGGACGCTTGCACTTGAGTTTGAAAGAACCCATATATAACTTCTATGGCATTTAGGTAGCTCACACCAGCAATGTTTGAGTGAACATGACAATGTTTTGTATAGCAAATTAGGACAAAAAACAGGGCTGTTTATTCTGTATAATAGGTAATAGGAACTGGTCTTATTAAGTGCAATTTACTTGTAAATGATTTTAAGGGGCAGATCCAGAAATATCATTTTGTATTGGGTGGGTGGACTCATGGATGAAACTCCTTGTTGGGGCCCATTGTTAAAAAAACATTGTAAGCTCATGCATTTTAAGCATTTTCAGGGCATAATGTTAACAAAATATCTGTAAAGAAAACTTATGAAACATTTCAGTTGTTTTGCAGTCATTTTTAGGGAGTGCCCCATCCCAATGGCCCAGGATTTTGGTGATCATGATCTATGATGCCATCATGAGCTGGAAATTTGGCAGTTTGTTGCTGTGATGCTGGGTGAAGCAAGTCAGACAGTTATTTTAGGAACCTTCTATTTCCTTTTTCAAGAGGGGGGGATTTTGGACTTGGATTTTTCTTGGAGCAAGGATAATTTTTTTCACCTTGAGATAATTCACATTTTTCAAATGATGTAACTGATATAAGTAGTTCTTTTTTGCAGAAATTAGAGCAAGAATGTATTTTCATGCTAGTTTGTGGACAGATATTGTTTTTCAAAGGAATCCAAAGCTTACCCCCTCCGTATTTAATGGTTGGCTTTGATATTAATGGGACCACTGATGAAACTCTAGAATACTGACACTACTTTGTACATATGCAAAAAAGAACAGGTTAAGAAGGGGACAGACTTTATTTGACTGGACCATATAATGACTTGGCATAAACTTGAACATAAAATGTAAGGAAAAATGGAGCATCCGCCTTTACAAGTGCAACTTGTAAAACAGGTTCTTGGTGATATGTTACCAGGTATAGTAATTTTTTGGTATCAGTAGTTACATTTGTTTATTTTAGCAACATTAGAAAGAGTTGAGTTGATACTTACATGGGACTGTAAGTACCAGTAGTATTTATTGATGTGATAGTGTTACACTGGCATGACCAAAAAGCTTATGTGATGGACTGATTGTCATCCGTCTGTCCTTAAGCACAACTTTGTTATTGCTACTTCGCCTAAACTATTTGGAGGATTGGGACATTTTTACACACATTCATCCCATGATCTAGCTATTAATATATCAAAATAGTGCCACTTTACATCCAATATGATTGCCACACTGGCTAGTCTGAATTTCCTCTGACCCTTCCCACCCCATTTGTGATATTTGGACATTTATGTTCGAGTGTACACCCCATACTACAAAGTGGCCATCTTGAAAATATTTTTATAGCTACTCCTTCTGAATGGATGATTATACACATATTAACATGCAGTATTCATAGTAAGATTTAGCCCAATTGGTCCTCAAAGAAAATGGTGCCAGTCTGATATCCATTATTGCCACCGTTCTGAGAATCTTGCAATCTCTATATTGATATGGGCTTTTCACCAGAAAACTTCAAATGATGTCTGGTTGGTCCTAAATAAACATGGTGCCAATCTGACTGCCACCGCCATCTTGTAACTCACATTATCACCTCTCCCTCCATGCATAAAGTCATATCTGCATTTGGTTTTCACAACATGGCTTTTTATGATGTCTATTTGGACCTAAATGAAAATGCTGTTGACATGACTGACAAATTTGTAACCATGGTGGCCATCTTGAAGATCTTGTTTTCATTACTCTTGCAAGATGGATGGTCATATCAGCAGGGGGTTATCACTCAACAAATTTGTATGATGTCTGCCTGGTTATAAATGAAACTGGTGCCAATCTGACATCAAATGTGTTCAGTATTATCATTACACCTGTTATCATGGGGTTTTCTACAGAAGACTTATCATAACATCTAATTTGTCCTAAATGAAAATAATGCCCATCTGACATGCAATATGGCCACCATGGCAGCCATGTTAATAAACTTGTTACTGCTACATTTCTGAGATGGATGGTCGTATCAACATGATGTTGTCATCAAGAGACTTCTAATGATATCTAGTTGGTACTAAATGAAATTGGTGTTGATCTGACATCAATATGGACCCATTGCATCTATTTTAAAAATGTTGTTATTGCTATTCCTATATGGAAAGTCAAGTTGACATGGGATTTTCACAGGAAGACCAATGAAGTTTAGTTGGTTGTGATGAAAATGGTGCTAATCTGACATTCAGTATGACTACCATGACAGCCGTATTGAAAATCATATCAATACTACTCCAAGATGTATGGTCATATTGATATGTTCTATTTAAAGACTTCTTATATTATTTACTTTGTCCTATGTCAGAATGGTGTTGATCTGACATCCAATATAGCTACCATGGCAGCCATCTTGAATATCCTATTAATTGCTACATGAAAAATTATATTGACAAGGAGCTTTCCCCAAGTGCTTTTTATGATGTGTAGTTGGTCCTGAATGAAAATGATGCCAGTATGATATCAGGTATGCCCACCATTGCAACCATCTTGAATGGCTTATTGTGTCTACTCCTCCTGAACGGATGGCCACAACTTCATGTAGTTTTCACTTCATATGATATCTAATTGGTCCAATATGAAAATGGTGCCAATCCAACATCCCATATGGCTGCCATGATGGTTATCTTAAAAATCTTTTTATTGTTACTGTTACTTAGTGAATAGTGATAGTGACATAATATTTGAACCAAAACACTTCCAATCAAATAGTGTCCTTTTGATCCAAAATGAAAACATTGTCAAATTTGCATCTAATGTTTCCACTACAATGGCCAGTTTGAAAATCTTGTTATCACTAAAGAATATCAGAGATGGTTTTAATACTTGGCAGTGAACAAGAGAATGTTATTGATCTTTTCGTAAGTTTCAGGGAAATTCTTTTTAGCCAGTGGAGCATCAGTCCTTTCAAGTGTCTCTGTAGATTAAGATAGCTGTACTGATTATTGAACCTGGGACTAATCCAGGTCAAGTTCACCACAGACAGTATATGGGTAATATATATTAATCAACACAGATTTAAAAAAAGTTGGTCAGACTGACAATACTGCCTTTTGTGTTGATTGTGATAGCTGTACTGATTACTGAACCTGGGACAATTCCAGATCAAGTTCACCACAGTGGGGGTGGGGGGTGGGTGGGGTGGGGGGGCGGTAATATATATATATTGCCTTTAGTATTCATATATATTACCTTTAGTATTCGTATGGAATCAGTTTATACCCTCAATACAAGTGCCATCTCCACTTTATACACAAAAGCTTGTACAGCTGTACTGTGTTTCAAAGTAGTAATAGGGGTACAATTATTTCATGGCTATGAACAGACCAAACTATTTGCTTCACATTGCTGTAGATAACTAGGTATTCTGTTGCCAGAGGCCATTGACCCAGGTCATTGCAAGATGGTTGTGCACAGCAATATCATTACCTATTATTGACTTGTATTATCTTTCATTACTCCCCTCCTTCTTGAAAATATGTTTCTTTTTCAAACAAATGAAAGGTTTATTTATTAATACACTTTTCATTCCTGAATGTTTCTATGTTAGGACATATATTCCTTTAGCAAGGATATAGATCCTGAGTGGTTGTATGTATTTACACTATATTGCGATATGAGTCAAATACTGGAATGCAGAATCACTTGAACAAGACAAGAAAAATCAGGGGCACTTGTTTATGAAATGAAGCAAGCCATCAATTCTAATCCATATTAAAAAGCTTTGAGAATATTTTTAAAATTTGTTTACGTATTTAATACAAAATCCTGATAGTAAAAGATCTTAAATGTGATGCCATTAGAATTTATCTGTATATGTTTTATCTCTCCAAGGAACCTGCACTTTGCATTTGAAGGCTTACTTTAGCAGTTGCATGTAACCATATGAAAGTAACCAGTACATAGGTACTTTTTACCTCAGGTATTTTTGGCATTGTTGTTTACCTCATTATTGTATGAAACCTAAAAAAAGATATTTTCCATACAGTTATATTATATTTATAATATTTTCCATTCAGATTAACAATATGAAATTCTGATTTATTCTCTAGAAGTCAGTACATTAATTATTTTTGCTGAAACAGTGTCATACAAAGATTATTCCTGTATGAATTAAGTCATCTACTGAATATAGTGTAATCATATATACAGGACTAAAAATGACCTAAAGGTAATGTTTGTTGGTTTGGCATTTTTCCAGTATTTCTCAACCAGAACCCAAAACCTTAAAGACAGGTGCAAATGATAACAAACATAAATGGGTCTATCAATGACAGTGATTAATTTTATTTTGAAGATAGTGTGAATAGTCCAAGACTGAAGTGAAACATCATTTCACAGAAGCAGCTATTGTAAAGCCTTTTTTTTAGAAAAAATGTGAGCATTTTCAGTGTATTCCCTAAGGGTGCAAGACTGAGAGTAAAAAATCTCCTTGGTGTCAAAACTGGGGGCCAGACTGAGTAAGAAACAAACTTTGGTATCAAAACTGGGGGTCAGATTAAAAATTTGGGGGTCTCTGAAGCGCAGATGAGGGTAAAAGGAAACACTGTTTTTACAACCTGTGTAAATTATTATCTTAACTGAAAAAAAAATGGAAAATGCAAATTTTGTGCATTGTATAAAGTCTTACAATTAGGTTTTAGGTTTCAAACTGAATTTTTATAGCAAGAAATAATACAGTAAAGGACAGATATATTGAAGTCTGTAAAGTCAGTTTAAAATTAGACAGGTGTGGATAAGCTTAGCAGAGGTAACAAATCCTAATGGACCTAGTAAGGGTATCAACATAAAAGATTCCTGTTACCTTTGTCAGTACAGGCTTTCTTACAAATCCTCAGTAAGTTGATCATAGGCTCATTTTTAAACTTTTTTACATCAGATATGTTGCACATCAAGCATATGATATAATAGTGATGTCCAGTGTGTAAGAAAATTGTATTTACTTACTGTATACATGTATACTCACATGTAATTAAGTTGAACTACAGACAAAATAAACCCTGATCAACTATTACATAACGTGCTGGCAGATTAGGATCTATGTTGCTTGTCCTATTGATCACTCCTAACAAAACTGCATGGACCAAGATCTGCAGATGCATTATGCAATAGTAGATCTGGGTCTTTGCAGTTTGCATTTGGATCCAACTTTTGTATGCGAGTATACAGTACTTGGAAAGAAGGCATTATATTTTAGATTCCTTAAGAGGATGAATCATTGCATCCAATGGCTGCCATGATTCATAAGTGACTTACTGGTACTAACGGTCTTGTTCATTTATCCTAATTGAAGATGCAGCTATAAATATATTTTATCGCATAATCAAGAGTTTGAGATGCGATTCATTTTTATAAAATTAGGTGGGGTCATTTTTTTAAAATATTTATAAAAATGCATTTATGAACTGCATTCTCTCGTACATTTAAAATGGAGAAAGCATGCCTGGTAGCATTAAAAAAAAGTTCATATTTGATATTTGTATTACTTGGATTAATTAAATGCCAGTCACATGCACATACCAGCACAGGGTAATTGTGGGTTCTTTGTGTCACATGCAGCTTGTAGCCATAATTATGTTTAAAGGAAAAGAGGAAAAAAATGATGGGAATTAGTTACAACAAGTTAGATAGCACTTAGTTAATTATAGTTACTGTGAAATTTCTGTAAACAAATATTTTATATTTTGTATCTATTAACTTAATTTAGGAAAGATTTTATGGGACTTTATTAGAACAGATTTGGCTTAAGTTATTTTTATACAGCACTCCCATATTATAATGCTGTTTGTGGAAGCCATGGAGTGTGCTACTTTATATTGAGAGCACCTTACATTGAAGTACTTAACACATGTAATTATGATACAGAATAATGAGTGTGTGATTTGGATTTTTAACATAGCTTTGACAATTTTTTAGTCATAATTTGCTATGATGTCTACAGAGTGACAGTTTATAGTGATGTCTAGAACTGGGGCATCATGGCACAGACACACAGCATTATGTCCAACTCATATTATCCTGATACCAGGCTGACCAGTCCTAAGTCTAATCTCTTACTGCCAAGCGCCAAGCGAGACAGCTGCTAGTACCATTTTTATAAGTCTTTCGCATGACTCATCCAGGGTTTGAAGGGGATCAATTACCATACCCAGCTTATAACATGAACTATGTTATAATGGAGGGCCTTATAACATGAACTGTGTTATAATGGAAGGCCTTATAACATGAACTATGTATAATGGAGGGTTGTATAACATGAACTGTGTTATAATGGAGGACCTTATAACATGAAGTGTGTTTAATGGAGGGCCTTATAACCTAAACTGTTATAATGGAGGGCCTTTTAACATGAACTGTTTTTTAATTGAGGGCCTTATAACATGAACTATGTTTTAATGGAGGGCCTTTATAACATGAAGTGTGTTTAATGGCAGGCCTTATAACATGAACTGTGTTATAATGGAGGGCCTTTTAACATGAATTGTGTTTAATGGAGGGCCTTATAACATGAAGTGTGTTTAATGGAGGGCCTTATAACATGAACTGTGTTTTACTGGAGAGCCTTACAACATGAACTGTGTTTTTAATGGAGGGCCTTATAACATAAACTGTGTTATAATGAAGGGTCTTATAAAGAGGATGAGCTGTATCAATAAGATTGTGAATTGAAATAAATGTTGGGTATTGTTAGGGAATTTTTGACATGCACAGGTGCAGGTACAGTTCTGTCTTGACACTCATTAATATATTAGGACATAATGAGGGGAATAGTTGTTTTGGGTTTTCTTTTCTTCTCTGATTACTGTGTCTGTGCCAGACAGTTTGCCTATGTGAGAAATGCATGTGGTATATGTCCTCTCCCACAACATCATTACACTGATAGCATCATGAATGTCTGTAATTGGACTTGAATTTTTAGCTTACCTACATGTAAGGCAAAGTGTCCACACATCAACATTTGCTTGTGACCACTCTGGAGCATTGTTTTTGATCCAGTTTTGATTAAACTTGCTTATATTATAAAGATCTGGATGAACTCTGTAATGATCAAGTTACACACATATTATTGAAGTGATCTCACATGAAACTGGCTTAACTTGTTACCACTCTGGTAACCATATGTCCAGGTCTGATTTTGAACAAACTTGAAATATGGGCTTATGTCATCAAGATGGATTCAGTAATGTGCGAGATTCATACATATTAGTGAGGCAACCTATTTTTATTGTTGTGTTCAAACTTTGGATATAGGCTTATATGATCTATATTTCACACAAGTTTGATAATTATGAGGTTGATAAAAATTTGGTAAATAGGCTTAAATCAGCATGATCTTAGATCAGTACAAATATGTTCAAATTCATATATATCATGTATATTAATGGAGTGACTTTGCATCTGGTTGGCTTGACCTTGTCAATTTTAAGATTGTTTAAAGCTTGGATTGTAGGAAGAGGAGAGTAGTCAATCAAAAAGGCTAGGATTATAACATGAGGATAGTAATCACTTGGGTAAAGCTTGGATTATAGTGTGAGAGTAGTCAATCAAAAAAAGCTAGGATTATAACATGAGGACAGTAATCACTCAGGTAAAGCTTGGATTTTAGTATGAGAGTAGTCAATCAAAAAAAGCTAGGATTATAACATGAGGATAGTAATCACTTGGGCAAAGCTTGGATTATAGTATGAGAGTAGTCCATCACATAAAGCTAGGATTATAACATGAGGACAGTAATCACTCAGGTAAAGCTTGGATTATAGTATGAGAGTAGTCCATCACATAAAGCTAGGATTATAACATGAGGACAGTAATCACTCAGGTCAAGCTTGGATTATAGTATGAGAGTAGTCCATCACATAAAGCTAGGATTATAACATGAGGACAGTAATCACTCAGGTAAAGCTTGGATTATAGTAAGAGAAGAGTAGTAAATCAAATAAAGCTAGGAGTATAATATGAGAACAGTAACCACTCAGGTAAAGCTTGGATTATAGTAAGAGAAGAGTAGAAAATCAAGTAAAGCTAGGAGTATAATATAAGAACAGTAACCACTCAGGTAAAGCTTGGATTATGGTTAGAGAAGAGTAGTAAATCAAGTAAAGCTAGGAGTATAATATGAGAACAGTAACCACTCAGGTAAAGCTTGGATTATAGTATGAGGAGAAGTCAATCGAGTAAAGCTAGGAGTATAGTACGAGGAAAGTAGTTGTTCAGGTAAGGCTTGGAGTTTAGTATGAGGGAGTAATCACTTTGGTAAAGCTAGCAGCGTAGTATGAGGGGAGGAATCACATTGGTAAAGCTAGCAGTATAGTACCAGGGGAGTAATCACTTTGGTAAAGCTAGCAATGTAGTATGAGGAAGTAATCACTTTGGTAAAGCTAGCAGTGTAGTATGAGGGGGTAAAGCTAGCAGTGTAGTATGAGGGGAGGCATCACATTGGTAAAGCTAGCAGTGTAGTATGAGGGGAGGAATCACATTGGTAAAGCTAGCAGTGTAGCACTAGGGGAGTAATCACTTTGGTAAAGCTAGCAGTGTAGTATGAGGGGAGGAATCACAGGTAAAAGCTGGCATTTTAGTATGAGGGGAATAATCACTAAACACTGTTGTAAACTGAGCATGGTCAGAAACCCTAATCCAACCCTTTGGTGAGACCAGATCTTTCTTTTACAAGGGCATCAGTTAACCCAAATGATGAAAGTTAGCTCTCTAATATAAATTTTTTGATGCAGATTTAAGTTTTGTTTTCAAAATATAATGATTTTATGCTTATTACCTTGACAAATAAAACAAAAATGTTATGCCAGAAAAAAAAAGAAATAGTCAAGGAAATCCATAGAGGTATTATTTTCCAGAAAATAGTATGTTTTTACAAAGCCCTCAATGCAATCCCGATTGACACTAAAATTTATAGGTTGAAAGGACCAATTAAAACCTGCCAAACAACCAACATTCATATGATCTTAGTTCTTGTCCAATTCAAATGATACTAAGTTTGACTGTCTCTTTTAACTTGTTGTTTCTTTAAAATCAGGTCAGTAAATAGTGGCCTTTTCACTGTCAAAACCTGGAATGAGTCATTATTTGGAACAAATATATAACAGAGACTAATCCCGGCATACTATGTCGAAGTACAAAGAGAGCTTCCAAAAGATTGTCCTTTGATTTATGATTAGGTTTTACTGTACGTCCCATGCCATGTTATCTCTGTATCCATTAAGGGATGGGAAAAAGTACAGATAAAACTGTGACTAGCCATAATAGTTTGCCTTATCTCAGATATTGTAAATTCATTTATTTTCATTGTGTCCATTTTCAAGGTTTGGTGAAAAATGCCATTTTCGTTGGTACTTGAATTTGTGGATTGGTGAAGGGATCATCTTGCTTCACAGAAAGACCATTCTTCATGGAGTGTTTAAATTCATGGTTTAGACTAGAGGTGCATGGTATTACCAGTATACCACATTATTTTTTTTTCCTATGGTATGAACCATGGTACTTTTTCACTGTACTATGTGCAGTGGTTTCTGTCGGTAAGGAATGTATGGAAATTCACATAGAATCTTGTTATGACTTGAGTGATATTTAGAATAGTTCAAAAATTATCTTCTTTTTACAAAATGGTTGTATCTGTCACAAATTAATGGTGAATATTACAAATATAATTATATTATGATCTTTAGTCACACATTTTACACATCACATATGACAATGCAATGATCAAATGGAATGTTGTGAAACAGTTTCAGGCCAAATCCAACTGTTGGAAAGATTTTGGATTTTAAAAAAAAACAAAAAAACAAAACAACAACAAAAACTTGTATGCCATGTTTTAGTTATTTACTAGCATATGTGAATGTGTTAGGTATATGTATTCCTTTAAAAGACTGCAAATCATTCTTTGATTTTGAGGTGCGCAGTTGTTTTCAGTCTGAACTTTGCATAATTTCTGAAGTCCAATAAATATTTTCTCATTTGTTGGTTAAGTGTGTGTTATGTGTACTGGCCCTCTCTAATCAATATCTTGCCCAGGTGTTGACATCCCACTCAAAGTTTCCCCCCCAATTATATCAGTAGTGTATCTAGAAAACTGTAGACTTCAGTATCAACATTTTATAATTTTATGAATTGGCTCTCAAATGTAAGCACGATGTCTTTCATAGTATTGGCTATAGTGTAATCTTAACAATCCCAGTTTAGTTATAGCTTTTAGAATGCAACTTAATCAACTACAAACTTACACACAGCAAATTCATCTAATATAAGGCACTGGCCATTTAATTTTCCAGGTGGGGGTGAGGGTGAGGTGGAATTGTGATTTTCTTTTAACTATTTCAGCTAAAATATTTTCTTTTCTTTTATCGCAAGGTAATATTTCGTCCAGGTAATATCATGGATAATGGATATAATATGGTGTTAGTTTGCTATGACTCAAATCAAATTATTTTTTCCAGCTATTAACAGACAGAAAAGAAAGTCGACAAAAAATGTCAGGCCCTGCCCCAGAACATTGAATTATTGGTCCCTAATATAAGTGTGGTATCCTGCAGTACATGTCATGGTACATTCAGAAATACTGTGGTATAAATTTTTTGTGGTTTCCAGCTCAAGTTTTGTACCAACAACAAAATTTTAAAAAAATGATATCACACAAAAACAGTGAATTCACAGTGGATTTTAATGCAAAAGTTCTAGTTCATAATTAATTCAGCATCACTATTCATAATCAGTATCCATAATACATCATGTAATATTTCTTTAAAATCAGCTTGTTAATAAACCTTTGCTTCTTCAAATGCACTTGCACATGATAAGTATGAAATGCATTACACATAGCAGCCAAATGTATTTTGATTCAGTACAGCTAGTTGTACATGTGTCAGGCAGGTGTCTGTATTCTAGATCATATTTAGGTGCATAGACCAGCTGAAAACAGAGTGCTGGTTTTGTTGATAATTTTAGATACAGGTACATCTTCATAGAGTATACACTTAACAGTTGGTTTGTACAGGTATAGTTATGGATCATGAATTTTATTTTGACAGACTAACACCTTTGAGATTGTTTTGATAGGTACATGTACATTCCACCTACTGTACATGGCAATTCATAATGACTAGGCAAGTTATGGGCATGTACATGTGGAACTGTGCTTTGCATTCAGATTGAAATATCCTACCAGTACATGGCTTTTTGAGGAAATACTGTGTTGTGTATATTTGGATATTAGATTATTAGATATATACTAGATATTAGGCTGTTCTGAGAACAGCGTAAAGCAAATTTGATTACCGTATATGCTCACTTATATGTTGAGTCAAACTGAAAACAAAGATTCTGATATGCTGTCACATAATGCACCCGCAGATCAGGGCCTATATTGTTTATTATTTATTCTACTGATTGCTCACAGACTCAGATCTTTGCAGTTGGACTCATAAGCAAGTATATAAGATACTCATTTACAGGCAAAAAGGTTTTGTCACATTTGATCTTAGTGGTATAAACATTTGTTACATGCAAAATGCATTGTTTGAGCTGAACAATTTCAAATACCATATTTGACAATATATACATAGGCTACCCAATATGTGTGCATACCCTTCATTTTTGTCATAGCCTGCAACAAATTCCTGGAATAAATGCACATTTTTCAGTCCTTGTTGGAGTGAAGCAGCTGCTTAAAGCCTGCCTGGAACATCTTGATTTTCTTGGAATCTACTGGCTTGTATGTCTGATTATCTTACTACTAATTGATGGGTTAAATTAGTGGCAAAAATGAGTCTTACATATGCATTATCAAGCATATTCATAATGGGAGAGATATTGTGTGCCCACAATGGAGAGCACTCATTATTGACAAAGGGAGATAACATTTGCAACCTGGCTAAGGTAGGGTTGACCAATGAGTTGGTCAGTCTTTTTGGACAAATCTAATGCAGTCCAATTTGTGGCCTAGTGGTTAGAACATCCGCCTCAGATGCAGAATATTGTTGGTTTGAACCCTGGCCAAATCATACCAAAGACATATAAAAATGGTACTAACAGCTGCCTTGCTAGGCACTCAGCATTGAGTGGTTAGTGTTAGGACTTGTTGGCTTGGTGTCAGGATAATGTGACTGGGTGAGATATGATGTTACATGTCTGTGGCATGATGCCTCAGTGCTAGACATCACTATAAACTAAAACACTGCAGACGTCATAGCAATATGACTGCAAAATTGTTAAAGCTACATTAAAAATCAAACACACACACATACACACACAGTCCAATTTGTTATTAAAGGTGAAAAAAGAAAACTTTATTGCTGAAAGTGGATCTTTCAGCCCCTTGCAGATTAAAAAAGATAATGAGACCAATAGTTTTTACATGATAGGGGCATTGGCAAGATGTTGATTTAAGGGCAGTGTATAGTTTTGTTGACAGAACTACAGTAGGGTACTACAGGGTTTAGTAAAATGAACCTCCTTATTTGAACCCCTCCACACACAACTTTCAGACTAGCATGTAACTGCCTTTTTTAAAAGAAAGATACAATATTAATTAGTTGACACAAATTATTTAATGTCCAAGTGCAGTACCTTACTCAAACGATGTCTTATACATTGCATTTGAAACATTTATTCAGCCTTTCATCCAGTGCTATTAACATGGAATCTTTTGAAGTGGTGCATGTTGCACTTCACATGTCTAATTTAGACTTTTTGAACTCTGGGTCAGTTAACCAAGGTATGATGAACTCAGATTTCATGAAATGACCTAGATAAATTTTTGTAAGTACACAATGAGTCTATTACATTGAAGATGGTACAAATACCATATATACTTATATGTCCGATCCATATTACATTGAAGATGATACAAATACCATATATACTTATATGTCCGATCCATATTACATTAAAGATGGTACAAATACCATATATACTTATATGTCCGATCCATATTACATTGAAGATGGTACAAATACCATATATACTTATATGTCCGATCCAACTGCAAACTGCACAGATCCAGATCTGCCATTCCATAATGTACCAGCAGATTGGGGTCTATGAAGTTTGTCAAGAGTAATCAGTAGAATAAACAACGTAGACCCTGATCTGCTGGCACATTATGTGATGGCAGGTCAGGGTCTATGTTATTTGCATTTGGAATCTGCTTATAAGCTGTATGTATGTTATTTGTATTAACACTTTAGCTGATAGAGTGTTACAAAGAGTTGTATAACCTGTTTGAAAAACTATACATGGGATTCAGAACAAGAGCTTAGAATATAAATAATTTATATTAAGTAACTAGAAACTGTTTGTTAAACACGTCACCACACTCATCTACTTTATTGTATCCTCTAATCATTGAGCTGCTAGTGCTAGATGGACTTGGTGGTAAGTGTCATTTGCTTAAAAGTGAATTTGTGCTTTTGTGCCCGGCAGCAAGTGTATATTGTCATGTTTATTATATACATAAATGTGAAATATGGAGATTTGTTGCTGAAATAATTTTAATATTGTTTCATTCCTATATTTTCAAGTGAAAAATATATCCTTATATTTTCATGTGTGATAATATAAGATTTCCCATCTTGCCATGCGATGCTTGATTGTGTGTGCCTACAAAAGTTATACCTGCAACAACAAAAATGGTTACTTTGTGAACTAGAGCAGATAAACAGAAACTGCCTTACATTTCTCACATTTAATTTAATCTTTGATAAAGAAATTTGACCAGATGCCATTTGTCACTCTCTGAAATTATTTCCCTTTAGTTCCTTGACAACAACAACGATAAACCTGCTGTGATGCATTGCTGAATCGGACTTGCTTCACTTTTAGAAAGGGTCAGATAGTTTACAAAATTACAAAAATGTAATTTACTGTGACAGATTAGGTCGACCCACTCCTACTGCTTTCTTTAGTCACATGTATTTATATGATCAAGCAATGAAAATGAGGTGAATTTATGAAAAAGGGGTGGGGGTGAGTATGTTTTGCAGAAGAGTGAGTTTAATCTTTTAAGCTTTGATTCTGGAGCAAGTTTGGTATATAATAAAAAAAAAAAATTCCCTATGTTAATACCAGATATATTTTATCTTGTGGTACTGAAAACTATATATTTTAACTCGTGACTTTGCTGCTTGTTAAAATATGATATTGTTGGTACCAAATGAATAAATATATGCAGTATTAATGTAGGAAAAGAAAATATCTTCTATTTATTTCATGTAGTTAATTACATAATAAATTGTCAAATATCCAACTGTGCATCACCCATTAGAATGCATGGAGAAAAAACATGTATTTATCTTGTACACGAGATATCAGTTTTGGGACCAAATGTCACCAACAGTAACATCCACTTTGGCATTACTGTATGAGTGTGCAGCCAATTGATGAATGAGATGCTCACATGTATCAAGTCAGTAGGGTCCATTCAGTATCAAATTTTGTTTGTTTTTCATGTAAGAATAAAAAAATGACTTGAAAAGAGGCAATTCTTAAGAAATAAATACTTCTTTTCAGCATTGCTTGGGGTTTATTTCAAATTGTGTCATTGGAAACAGGTATATGTCTGTTGAAATTGATATCGTTTTCAATTAATTTTTTTTCTTAAATGCACCAGGACATAACTAATATGAATATATGTACAAATATAAAACTTCCTTATTTGTTTTCAGTACTTTCCATTGTGACCCTCAAGGCAGGTTGGGGATGGTTTGATGGGATCTTTTGGTTCTAGACAGGCTAGAATGAGTAATCGTGTTGACATCAGTCCTGCAGCAGGTGCCAGTAATACAATTGAGTCAAGCCGAAGCCCCCCCCAACACTTAGAAGAAGTAGAGATACAGGAGCAGGAAGATAGTGAAACAGACCTTCCTGCAATTTTGGCTTATCTTATTCGAAGGTACAACTTCTGTTCATCGAACTTAAGTGAATCGGTATTCAGAGATTAGTTGTTTTATCAACAGAATATGTTCCTTCAAGTTAAATTGTTTGTCAGCAGAGTTCAGAGATGATGATACAGTTAAATGGATCATTGTGTTAGGACTTTAATGATAAATGACAAGATCTTGCGTAACTGCAGCATTTTAAGTTCGGTCTCGGTGTCATTTTAAAATGTTCTGTGATGAAACAAATGGGAACAACGAAATGGATGTCTGACTTGTATACATTTATAATGTATTTGGAATTGGCGTGATTCTAGCTGGAATGATGTTGGTTTTGCTTAATCATACACTGACACAATAAAGTGAATGAGAGTCTTTGATCTCTGTGCCAATCTTTGTTAGAGATGTCTATGTTGTAGTATAAGAACTTCTGATTCATTGGGATGAATTCTTGAATTCCATTGGCCAACTATTTATATTACGAGAAGACACATTTCTTTTAGACTTACTGATGTTGTACCTGGCAATAGCAATGACATGTGCTCCAATGTATTAGTGTTATGCCTGTTGGTTTCATGTAATTTACTAAATCTGTTATTGCCTTCTTATGTGGGAACTTTTTTTTTATGGCATTGTTTTGCAGGGTAGAGTGCCCTTGATTTATTTATGGCATTGTTTTGCTGGGTAGAGTGCCCATGTTTTATTGGTGGCATTGTTTTGCAGGGTAGAGTGCCCTTGTTTTATTTGTGGCTTTGTTTTGCAGGGTAGAGTGCCCATGTTTTATTGGTGGCATTGTTTTGCTGGGTAGAGTGCCCTTGTTTTATTTATGGCATTGTTTTGCAAGGTAGAGTACCCTTGTTTTATTTATGGCTTTGTTTTGCAGGGTAGAGTGCCCTTGTTTTATTGATGGCATTGTTTTTCAGGGTAGAGTGCCCTTGTTTTATTGATGGCATTGTTTTGCAGGGTAGAGTGCCCTTGTTTTATTGATGGCATTGTTTTGCAGGGTAGAATGTCTTTGTTTTATTTATGGCATTGTTTTGGTGGGTAGAGTGCCCTTGTTTTATTTATGGCATTGTTTTGCAGAGTAGAGTGCCCTTGTTTTATTGATGGCATTGTTTTGCAGGGTAGAGTGCCCTTGTTTTATTGATGGCATTGTTTTCCTGGGTAGAGTGCCCTTGTTTTATTGATGGCATTGTTTTGGTGGGTAGAGTGCCCTTGTTTTATTGATGGCATTGTTTTCCTGGGTAGAGTGCCCTTGTTTTATTGATGGCATTGTTTTCCTGGGTAGGGTGCCCTTGTTTTATTGATGGCATTGTTTTGCAGGGTAGAGTGCCCTTGTTTTATTGATGGCATTGTTTTGCAGGGTAGAGTGCCCTTGTTTTATTGATGGCATTGTTTTGCTGGGTAGAGTGCCCTTGTTGTATTTATGGCATTGTTTTACTGGGTAGAGTGCCCTTGCCATTGACTTGGGTTCAGTTGGAGAACAGTTGCTTTGGGAGAAGGCAATAAATACAGTTGATGATTTTATGAATGAGAAACATTATGTCCAGATTCATTTATTTTTCAAAATGTGTATGAACTTGTCTATGTTAGTCTATATGTTGATGATGTTGGACATACATGTACAGTAGTAACAAATTTGTTCTTGTATGATCACTGTCAGAAAATTTATTTGTATGTCTGGTAATGACAATAAAATTTTCAAGCAATGTACATCTGTATAAATATATTTAGTCATGAAAAAATGATAAACCAGTTTTACCATCTGCTGAAAGTGTCGACATACATATAACTCTGTTCAGTGATTTAACATTTAGTAAATTAGTTGTAATTTATTTGGATCAAAGGAAATTGTCAATTTTTGTATGTTGTTTTTATCAACGTCAGATTTTGGTTGCTGTTAGATTTTTCAGCAACATCCAAATGCTAATAAGAAAATCATGTTTGTCACTCTGAGCTAGTATGTACAGTCATGATGCTGTCGAGAACCTTGCTAGCTCTGGGTACAATGGCTGGTATTAAGACCTCATTCTCTTCATCACTTCTGGAAACAGAAACATAAGTTGTTTCCTTGCAGTCATTAATTTCACAAACAATATCTTCACTTGTTGGTATATCAGATGTGACTGTATCATATCAGAATTATCACAATCCGAGAAAATCTGTTAGAAATAGCTGATTATGAATATGGTATGATTATCACGCCATTCATACCTTGCACTTGGTTATGCATTTAAACAACCAGTTTTGTTTACTGGGCTTTGTTGCAGAATGT
>JAECUM010003666.1:0-35626 GCA_016617855.1 Megalonaias nervosa | reverse complement strand
CTTTTTCTTAACTTTGACATACGAATATAATTAGTGTCGCAGACATTATTGCAGATTTCACGATATAGAATATACCATCATCTGTCATATTTCCGCCCGAAGTAGACAAACACAACACATTGTTTCTTGGGGTCTTTTTAATTAGCCGAAATGTGTGTACCCTATTGGGAATCGTATTTATACAATCTGTTGAGAAAGTATGGTCTCATATTTGGTATCACTCCGGTTCAGTTCAGCTCCCATGCTTTTATTACTTTCAATATTATTTTGAAGAATATTCGAGAACCTAAGCTTCACTATCAATAACTTTTAAGCTTAATAAATGAAGGCAATGTATTGTGGTTTTATCACCAGACTACTTGATGACTACACTCTCTAGGGACACTTCTGTTTCCAGGTATGTAACTTCGAGTATACCGTATTAGATCGCATGTAGCACTCAGCCATCTGCGAACAGTTTAGACCCAGATCTGATGTTACACAATGCACCTTTTAAATCGGGATCCAAGTTTATCGTTGTACTCATGATTAAAAGCAAACAGAGTAGACCCTGATTCGCCTAAAACATCAGATCTTGGTCTATACTTTTCTGAATTTATTGAATGCGTCGAGAATTTGGTTTGCTCTGAAAAGACTCTGTTAGCTGAAAAGAACTTTGAAGCAATTCATCTACCTGTAAGAAAAAGAGACTCTCAAAATGGGTAATGAGTTAATATTGAATTGATAAAACTCGTTGAATAATTGTCAGAATTTGGTCGCCAAGGCTTGTAAAAGATGTAAATTATTTAACTTTGTCATTATTTCAGTATCGAATCATTACCCATTTGAGATCCTCTTTGTATGTAACACTGAAGAATCAACATTATACCGCGTACTGAGAATGTCTTTATGTAGTCTTCAGTCAGACACAATCTTTGTAAAATTGTCGAAAGCATTCTCACTAACTGCAGATAAGTGTGCACATGAACAGAAGATCCTCGTTAATCCGGACTCCGTTTATCCGGAAACCTCGCTATCCAGACATAATTCAACGGGAACGGAATTCCTAAACATTAATTTGCTCCGTTGATCAAGAAATCCGCGTTCCTGATCCGGAAAGCAAAATCGGGGACCAAAGTGTAAAATTATTATAAAACTTATTTCGATAATCCGGAAATAATTTGTCCAAAATTAAGAAATTCGAAAAAATCGTATATGAAACTACAGTCTGTCGGATAACACAGATTCGCCTACGCAAATTTGGAGGTGTGTCAATGTATCAATCTCTGGTCAAATTCTAGTGGTATCTTAAAATTATCAATCGATCACGTCATCATGTGTGTGGAAAAACTAAGTAGCGTGACCATATTGTAACCAGCGATTGTATAAACAATGTCTGTTTTAGCTAGTCGCCGACCGGGGTGTTAATAATTAAATAAACACACTGGGATCAAATCATTCACGCTTTTGACATAACATATGGTTAAAAAATTAAGTGTGTCATTAAGCCTCTTTGTTTACCAACTGTATGTAACAATCACAGTTTATTGATGGCTGTACAAATACAGTTGATTGATTTAAGCAGTGGACAGAACATGACTTCATTTCAGAATAAAATGGGGACGTCAATTATCAGCTCCTTAGCAGCTATAAGATATCAGTTTGTATTCGTTGTACTTTTTACAAACAAAGATTACAGATTTCATTAGGAAATTGACATAATAAATATAGGTACAGTACATACATGTACATGTACGTAGAGTGATGTGTTCGATGTGTTAATTGTTTAAACTTATATTTATCGTACGTGTATGTTATATTTACTGTACACATATGTACAAGCGCATGTTATAATAATGTGAAATAAACACAAGTCAATAGATGTATTCATTAATTTATTTAAACCATTATTGAATATGCAGTACATTTGAGAGCTAGCATATTCATGTACATGTATACGGTATGATGACATCGTAAAATAAAAGTGTACATGATTCAGTTATCCGGAAAACTCGTTAATCTGGACATATTCACTGGGAACGAAGGTGTCCGGATTAACGAGACTCCTCTGTATACACATGTATCATACGCCATTACAAGACTCAGTCCGATCTCTTGCCACCGCCAATTAATGAGGCTGTCTGTATGTTTATACATCATACAGAGTTATTGTATAACAATGTAATACAAATGCCCATCGTTCTCAGTAAGTTAACGTCATTTTTCAGCACAAGATAGGCCATACATGGTGGCCAGTATAACTGATACAGGAAGAACCCGGGAAAACACCAGAAAGAACCATCGACCCACGGGAAGCTACTGGCAAGCTTTCTCACGTACCCACATCGGCCGAGCCCGAGACTCGAACCCTGCAGAGGTGAGATGGCAGTGATCCGTAGTAGTGAGCGCTTTCAACCACTCGACCACTCGGGGCCTCCGCTTGAGATGTGTTAGCTTTCCGCAGTTATTTTAGCTTTTTAACGTAATCGGGTGGAGTGGTCTATTATTCCACACTCACATACCCATACCTGCTAAAACTGGTGTGCCTCTAAAGTATAAGGAAAAAGAGCGCAACATAAATTTACCTTAAATGATTTGTTTGGTTGGTTTATTGGTGTTAAATGGCACATTAACACATGAAAGATGATATGATGCCAAGATAACTGGAGTAAAGTGTCTTGCCGAGGGATACACAACAGGGACTGACCTGGCATGATCTGTGCAGTGTCGAATTTGCATCCTTCTTGTCGCGAGTCCGGTATGCTAAGAATGTTGCCAAGGCTGTTTCGATTGATGCAAATATATATGAAAGTGTCAAAACAGGACAGGCCAATTGATGGCGCTCTACCGATTCTTCCACCCCTTAATGTACGTCCGGTTGCCGCTGTTCATTAGTCCGTTGCTTATTTACACATCTTATTCTTTGAGTTGCACGTAAAAGTAATAATAAGTCATTAATCTGTAAAATGTTAGGTTTGTCGGGTAACTGAACTCAGGATAATCGTGAGAATAAATGAAACATGTTGTTGACAGCGTGACTCTACACGTTCCTATTTAGATCCAATTTATCTGGAAAGTCTAGTTCTTTTTATTAATCCCACAAGAGCGCGAAATTAAAACTTGCCACATTTGTTATCTGAGTCACTATCTGTGATAAACAGCATACATTCCAATACTTCTAGGTAAACCCATTCCTTTGGACTAATGAGATTCCCTACGAAAAAATTCATGGGGTTGGAGCTAAATGGTTTGTTTCAATTGAATAACAAATTTTGCATATAAGAATACACTGTCACTGTGCACATTTAACGGCTATCATTCTCTCAGTCCTTCTCTTGCCCGACTGCCATAACTTGCCTGCCCCTCTCTCTACTTGTGTCCTTATATTTTTTTCTTGATCTGTCTCCCATTATTTTCAATATATCTAAGCCTTTACAACATTTATGTCTTTATCCATTGCATAAAATGTACACAACTGGTCGAAAGTAGAAATCGGTCATGCCTTCAGCAAAGCCCTTATAATATTACCATGACAAAATACATGTTGCCTTCTAAAGTTAGTATTTATGTACAGTTTGACTTTAGAATCCTACCATAGGAGACGTCTGAAAAAAACTGAACTGAAAAGAATGGGATCTTTTTGTTTATTTGTTGATTCTAATTTTTTGTTATAGAAAAAACTCTTTGGTCTGTGCAGAGTAGGTAAATACTATTAATTTGATGGGTAGTAAGTCATTGCTTTATATTTAGTATAATTTATTTCTGGTTTGATAATTATAGTACTTTGAAAGACGCACCTGTATTATACAGGTAAAATTCAATTAGATATAAATGAGTGATCCGTCATTTCCAAGCAGAGTTTAAATCCCAGTGGTAATTTATTACGTTCTCGTTCTTATCGTTTATGTCCCTAAACAATCTCTGAAAAATCTTGTATTGCTGGCAGGCAATGCACACGTTTCTTAGTGATTTTCAAGAGTTTTGGGAATCTTGATTGCATGCGAGTTACTTGTATAGACAAGCCATACTTTGGTACCAAAGTGATATGTTATTTGTATGAGTGTGTCTTTTGCGGCTATGGAAGAAGTGGTTGTAATTGCGTGATTAGTCCGTGCATGTATTGTATGCGTAAGTCAGATCTGTGCAGTTTATTTCATTGATAATTGATACTAGTTTAATGTTTTCGTCCGATTTATATTACAATATATTTATTTCATGTATTTGTGTCCTCAAAGTATGATTCATATCATTTTAATAGTTGACTGAGTATTTGGTAACAGATTTTAATTGACCGTACTATGTATCATTGTTTTCTTGAGTTTTGCTAAAGCACTAAACGTTTAATGTATCTGTAACGCATGTAATTTAAGCCTAATTTTAAACAAATGGAAATTGTGTACACTCATATGTTCAATATCGATCGTATTTTCTTTGCAGTGATTCTCCACGAAGGATTAAGTATGCAGTTGTATGCAAGTCCAAAGTACAGAAGCAACATTCAGATTTGGCGGTCGACGTTGATTTAGGTTTTGTGTATACATACCAGTATGTTCTATTAATTTTCTGCGTAGTTATTGTTGCCATTTTCATTAATGTTGGATGAAAAATTGTATACATTACTTTATAAGGATTATGCTTTCTCATACGGGACTTGAAAGTGGTTAAAGTTTTGATTCCCTTGTGTTTCGGACTTTGTCGTTAGTTTGACAGACGGAAAGTAGAATAGATAGATGGTAAATAGAGACCGGTACAATAGGCAGGTTGGTAGGTATGACGGTTAAGTTGGTGGGTAGGAAAGACAGGTGGGTTGGAATGTAATGTAAGTACGAGGGTAGGATAAGTGCGTTGGTGTGCATATCGTATAGAGTCATCATATAGTCAGATTATGTTATAAGAAATATTACATGTGTAATTCTTTGTTACATTTTCAGAGTCCCTTCTACAACATATGTTTGTAAGACACGTTTTAAAGAATATTATTGCATTTTACAAATAGACAGACCATGCTGATTCTGTTTTTTTCCCCTTGCCTTTTTAGGATGTTTTATCTAATATCAAAATGGCGTTAGAATACCTCCTGCTTGTCTCCTTGTTTTGTTCCCTTTCGACGTCGTATGACAACGGATTGCAGCTTTGGAAAGATTGCCCATCGATGCAGTCAATAAGGGTGAGCCGATTTTATTCATTTGAGTAGAATATCGTTCGAATTATACAGCTCGACAAGGATACAAAAGATCGTACGCAGCAAATATTGCGAACAAAACATACTAATATTCCCAATGCGGGACTTTGGGTAATGCATGAATTGCAAATATCATTTCATATGTAATTGCTATTAACAACTTCGTGAAAACTTTTACGTTTTAAAATAGACTCATCGTGTCTGGGTCTTTTTGTTTACATTATTGTCTCCGAGTGGACCTGTAGTGCATTTAATGCAACTAACGTTATTAAATACTAGTGAATAAACATGAGAGAGAGAGAGAGAGAGAGAGAGAGAGAGAGAGAGAGAGAGAGAGCAACTGGATTTTATGAGGGAAAAATCTTGATAACTTTAATGACTAAGAAATTTAAAGTTATTCTTTGACGATTGCACAGTCTAGCGGTAAATATAGCAACTTTCTTTTGAAGACGTACTGAGTTCAAATCCAGCAAGGTGCAAATTCAGTAGAACAAACAAGTTAGATCCTGATCTGCATGCGCATTATGCTACGGCAAATCAGGATCTTCTTTGTTTGGAGTTTGATTTGCCTTATAAGCAAATATATACGGTAATAATTTCGGAACAATAATGATGAGATAATGAGTTTTTTTAAACCTGGTAGTGCTGTGTTGTTTTTGCATGACCTTGAAACCAGTGCTGATTTGTTTCTAACTACCCTGTATGTGTATGCTGAATTGTTTCAGAACAATACAGACATTTTGGACCAAATCCATATAACAACTTCAAAACTTGTATTTATAATCAAATTGCTGTGAAACTGTACAAAGTGATGCATATATGCATGCAGATTGCTGGCACCAAAAATGTCAGTGAAAATGATATGTGTTCATAGCAATCAAATAGAGAAAAAAGAGAAAAAGGATGGAAAAGTATTTTTTGACAAAAATTTGAATATAATGTATACTTTTCCATAAAATATAGTTATTCTGAATGTGTACATGGACAGTTGATTTTTTTTTTCCTACATATCACATAACCTCAGTTCATTACTTTTAGGCCTATGCTAGATAATTAAAACTTTACTTTCATACATGTCTCTACATTTAGTATGTTCCAATATTTAGATGATGCAATATTTATGAAGTTATTATTCAAAACTTTTCTCCTTATAAAATATAATTCTGTTCACTTATAGATCATTGATAAGGAACCAATACTAATCATACTCAAAATGATACATAATTATACGTTTACTTTGGTTTCCATAGCAACCAAAAAGTAATGTTAATGTTTAAAAGGTTTAAAAGACTTTTTAAAAATAATACTGTCGGCAGAATCTTTTATCCAACTAAATACAGCATTCATTTTTCAAAGAACTCAATGTTATCTAGCTGTTTTAATTATGAAAGTAAAATAATAATTATCATAATGTAGAACAATTATATTTGTCATGGTTTAGCGTGAAGAGAATACTATTTATGCAATGAAGTCAAACTAACGGAAAAATAGTTTTCTCGTCTGAAAATTGTTGAAAGGCAGATTTCTTACCTATTTTTATGTAAACACCTCTTTAAGCAATTACTGTTGCTTGCAAGAATAAATTTGATGAATACAAGTATCTCTATACATGTGACAGATGTAATAACTGACACAAAATCCGCTGTACTTTTTCATCACATGTAAAATTAATTCAATATAAATTTTTCTTTCAAAATACAAAAAATACTGTTGAAAACGTTAGGATTTCATTCATGGAGTTAACGACTTATTTCTAGTTATTTCTAGACTCGTGCTACATAAAATTTTATTTTTGCTAGTTTCAGTACTAAATCTTACGTATTTCTTAACTTTTCTTTACTATCTCTTAACATGCAAATTAACATTAACATACGTATCAATAGTATGAGATATGTAATGTCATTGATTTCTTTAATAGCTTTCATAATGTCTTCTTTAATATATGACAACACTTTTAATTTTAAACTAAGTTGTTTTAAAATCTTTATATATATATATATATATATATATATATATATATATATATATATATATATATATATATACATCTTCTAATGTTCAGCTAGTTTGAGCAAAACTGTCAATGACCTACCAAATAGACATAATATATCATCAGGTAGAGCAATATTATCACATCCATTAGTTTGTGTCTTCTCTAGACATAATAGTGAATTGTTTTTCGGTTATATATGGTAATAAAACTGCTGAAAAATGCCAATGTGTTAACAAACCAAGTGAGCTCTTTGATCTTTACCGCCAAGTAAGAAAGAAATAAACGACCGTATGAATACTGAGGTGCGAGTTTGCAACACCGGATGGGAGCTCATTCCGGTACGCATGTATGATTAGTGACATTTGTTGTCAGGTCTTCTTTTGAGTGCAGCTGTATATCTGAGAGGCCTTGAAAGTCGTTATAACTGAAAATTGACATAATTATTTCTCATTGATTATAAATTATAGAGCAAGTGTTGTGAGGTTTTCAGTGATAATTATTAATTGCAACCTGCCAAAAATATTTGAAATATAATAGATTTCTCATCAACAATATTAACATATTTTAACTTCTACGTTGTCAGACGTTTGAGAAAAATAAAAAAGAAGAACAAGCTGTATATGTTCATTTTCCTACCTCTGAAACTAGCTCTGTAAAAAGGAAACAAAACGAAACTGACGAGAGGAAAAGAAAAGAATAACAAAGATTTCCACTAGGTCGAAAGTTCAGCTCTTGAATGAAGGTCTTGATTATTAGATTCCCAAGTCACATACATTTCACATTACTGTTAGAAGAGTTGGTCAATTAAGAAGTGAAACTCTCTCTCGATCGATCGATCGATCGACCATTTCCTTTTCAACTTGATTGTTGAGAGAGAGAGAGAGAGAGAGAGAGAGAGAGAGAGAGCTAAATGAACTTTATAATACAAGACAAATATTGTGCTTTTTCTTTAAAAAAAAATATTTGCAAATTCGGATAGGCATGGAAAGGAATACCTTGGACTCAAAACCTGACACCCCCGAAAATGATGGTTGGACTCATTCCAACTTGTATGGTTCTCACTCTTGATGATACAATGTATCCCCCAATATAAAAAAAGATTCTGTACATGGCAGACTCATTGATAAACTTGGCGACTAGTTTAAACCATAGGTGCTCGACGCGAACTTGATGTTGAGAAAAAAAAACAATAATCTGAAGGAAGAATATCATGAAGAGTGACAAAAATACCTCGGATTACCCCCATGACCCATTCTGACAATGGACCCTCTCTATCATACTTATAAGTAATCTGAGGTATTTTTGTCACTCTGCATGATATTTTTCCTTCAGATTATTGTTTTTTTCTCAACATCAAGCTCGCATCGAGCACCTGTCGTTTAAGTTCGATGTAGTGGAATTTGAAGTTGTTACTGAATGGGATGGACATGTCATAGCACCAGTGCTGGATTAAACCCTGTGGAGGCCCCTAGGCAGTCAAAATCTCACCCCACCCCACCCCGCAAATTATCTCCTAATACGTCAAGATCAAATAAATTCAATATTATTTTGATCCGTTGTCGTGGGGCCCCTAAAAGGCGTGTTGCCCATAGGCCGGTGCCTACTCTGCCTATTTGGTAATCAGGCACTGCATAGCAATTGTATATCGGCACGTGATAGTGTCAGAGCACTTTCATATCAACACGTGGTATATTCATGCAGAAAATTAATTCTCAAATTTGGAAAACTGCGTATTGCTATTTATACCGCTACACTTCCACACGAAGCCCAAACTAACTTTAGTCTAATTCGGACTATCCCATACTTATATATGGTAATCAGCTGCAACTGGCTATGAGACAGCTACGAGACTGCAACTACTTAACAGCCATCATATTGTTTATATTAACGTCCTCTGTTGACAACAGACCTTACCAGGAAAATAAGTCTGTTGTAATATTTGTTTCATTGATGCACTGTTACGATGATGCAGAGTCATGAACTTTTGGACTATTACAGGTGACGTCATCCGTAAATATATCGCTCCCGCACTACAAGGGTTAAGACACTTTTGATAGTGAAAGAAGACGTACTCTCTGATTAATCGATTTGATCCATTGATCACTCATAGTGAAATAACCAATCGATGGACTTCAATTTCTGTAATATATATATATATATATATATATATATATATATAGATATTGTGTACCATTTCTACTTCTGTCTATTTAAAAGTGATGAAAACATCAAACATTTTTGGCAAGGCATTGTATCGACAAATTAATTGATCAGTGATTAGTTAGAAGTAACAGATGATTGATCCTAAATTTGATCTAATTTGATCTAGCATCTAGTACCAGAAAGAAATGTTCCAAGTAAGTCTGGTTTATATAGTGCCTGGATGACTACCCAATAAATATTTTTATTTTCAATTACTTTATATCGGTCTTATGATATTGATCAATATATAAATTTGTGGTGAGATCATGAAAGTAATTGAAGTGTACTTTGCTCATTCATAAAGAACTTTTGAGTAAGATAGTGAATGATTTTACCTGGTTTTATTTCTGCAAGCGAAGTAGTGAATAAAGTGTCAAAAAACCATTAGCACGATTCAGAACCATTTTTCTCCACTTTAATTTTAAAAAGACATACTATACTGAAGTACGATAAAACTTATTTTGAGTTTATCATCATTTTGTTTTATTTTGTTGTAATGCTTCTGTGTTTTGACCTTGACTAGAAGTATGTATTACAACTCAAAGAAACTCTTTTTTGTTGCAGGGATCGAAGGGCAGCCATTTTGAAATAACTATTCAGACATTCAAAAACGGTTTGTTGCCATCTTTTTCCATTTACAAACATGTTATTCTTTTCAATAAACACAGATATCATCTAGTTCTGAGTCTCACAGCAAGAATGTGAAGTAAATGCACTTCCACTTCCAAATAGGAGTTTAAATCTCTTTCCTCTATCTATCAATTATAAGCATCGACTTAAAGGTAACATCTCGCGCATTTACTACATATGGAACAAATGTGAAAAAATAAAGTTCATGCATATTAGTCATCAGTTAGGATGAAAAACATCATTCACACAAATTTCACTGTGGTCGTTTCAGAATGCAAGACATTACTCTCCAAATCGGGCATAGAAGAAGCTACCAAAATCCAAAAGCAAAGAAATAGTCTCGATATGCAGTTGACGATAAATAAGGAAAGAGCGAACATCACTTGGAATGTACAGTTCAGTAAGTAAAGATAAGATGAGATAAGACATTAGACAAGACAAGATAAGATAAGATTTGATTTATTTCACATTGACATTGATTAAAGCAAGTGCAGCTGCTCTCTAAAGTGGTTTGGTAGCTCATTCCTTAGAGTGGCACTGCGTATCTAAAGGATTTTTTGCCAAAATGTTGAGGTTTTAAGTCTGTGGATATTTGAATATCTAAAATTATATTTATTGTGTTAAAAACCTATTAAGTCATCCAAACATTTGGGAACATGCTTATTCAGTATTTTGAAATTCTCTAGAGCCATAACCCAAAGTCTGCACCTTTTGAGTTTGGCATTTTTGCTATATGTAAAAGTTTATGATAGCTGCTTGTACAGTCATCATACACAAATCTCAAAGCACACCCTTGTATATTTTTTCAAGTTTAGCAGTGTTCATGACACTGCAGAAATGCAAGGCTAAGGGACTGAAATTGAAATTGGGGAGGATAAATGTATATAAGCTTGTTAATTTGTTGAGTTGAGTTAGCTTATGACCAGTATGTTTCAAGACAGATAGTTGCATTGAAGCTTTCCTACAGAGATTTGTTTACATCCGTATCGAAATGCATTTGGTAGTCCATATCAATTCCAAGCAGTTTAACAATTTCTTCACAATTTAGGACAGCACTGCTTATGTCAAGTACAGGCTTCATACTGAATGTCTTTTTACCCACAACAGAATGTTTGACTGCTTCATTTGTGTTAATCAGTGTGTTAAAATCCTGTGAGGAAAAGGATCAAGTGTCACCATCGGCATATTTATATAAAGAGCCATATCTAAGAAAATAGAAGATATCATTTCTAAAATGTTAAAAAGCAATTGTCCAAGGAACAATCCCTGAGGAATCGCTTTTTGAATTTCAGACCAACTAACCAGGACATCTTGCAAAATAATTAGCTGCTTACAGTTTAATAGATAGCTTAGCAAGAGTCCTACTGAGTCAGCTGACAAACTGAGTTTGCAACCTATGCATGGTTTCTTTTGAACTGAAAAGAACGTGATGTCCGTTTAAAGGAATATATACAAAGATGCATAATAATTTGAGTCAATAAAGTACTCATGTAATAAATATATACTATCAAATAAAATTACCTGCAATATTCATTAGGCATTGTCAATGTGTGGTCCATGCATATTTTGCTGATACAGAATTTGATTTCACTGTTGCAAGAGGAACTGAAATATGGAGTTGCATTTTATTACTTGCATAAGTATGTGCTACCTATTTCACTACAAATAATCTTTAATTATAAAACACCTTAGTTATAATGATTGCATTAGATTGTATTAAACATTACATCATTGTGTTGCAATTAGTATATGCACTTGTTGTTTTTGTTGGTTTTGATGCACGTTTTTAAACACATTTTTGGCTGTATCATGCAGGGGAAATTGAGTTGCATTTAAAATAAAAAAATTTGGTACATATCAGGTAACATTCTCTGTAACAAATTTTGTATTATCAAAATGATTTGTCCAGTCCCACTCAAGTAACTATCAATAATTATCATGTCATTCCAGTGTGAATTCCCTATTATAGCCTTTCACAGTGTCCTGCTAGAAAAAGTTAAACTGCTATCAGCCTAGCCTCAGAATGAAACTTTTAAAGACATTCAGCTGGTGAAATGTTGATGATGCAAAATTTTATAACTAATCAACAATTGTAAATTACGAATGTATGTGTTGCTGCTCCATGCATTGAAGAATTCAAGTTATTGACATTGATCATTGTGAAAACTAGTGACGGATGTTTTTTGACGTGCTTTATTCATGGAATGCCATATTCTTGTGCTTATAAGCTGATCAAAATGTAATTCAATTTTTGAATCAAGATAAAGTTCATATTGAAAAGTTTGAAATGTTAAGCAATTTCTTTTGATTTTCAGTTATGTAAAGAGATTTGTTTACATTATTTGAAAATTGATAAATACGTATCAATAAGTATTATTATCTTACTAATTCAGTCACGATTGCCATACGTTTTCTGCATTGGAAAATTTGCATCATGACTCAGTGTTTCACTTTGTGTCTCATTTTGATTCAGAATTTGCTGACAACTCCATGTGATCTAGCAACCAAAATCAAAGTACTTTAATAATAAGTCATAAGTATTCGATATTATCTTCTACAGAGAACTGGTGTTATAGCCATATATATATGTTGGATGTTGAGTACCTGATCAGAAATTTACAAGGAAATGGTGCATCTGCTTCTCACTGGTGTTTCCAATATAATGTTTCCAATGTAGAAAACATGCAACAAAAGGTAAACAACTTTTCTTGTTAAGTACATTGTTTAACAATTATATGATATTTAAGTAACAGTACAATTCCTCAGTAACTTTGTAATTTACATCCTGAGTCTGGAAGTGCACACACACACACACACACACACACACACACACACACACACACACACACACACACACACACACACACACACAGAAGGAAACCTATATTATGTTTTTAGTGTTCTTCCAATTCTAGACTTTGACTGTTAGGAAAAAGTGACATCTTTATGTTGAGATTTAACAAGTCGTGTAAGTTTTGTCTGGTTTTTAAGTACAACAGTTATGTATTATCTCTTTTTAATAAATATATGCTTGTTGTGAAAAATATTTATACAGACTAAATAATGATGGATGTTTATTAAAATTACATCCATTACATGTTCAGTTGGAGTAACAGGTTTTCTCTCTGATAGAAAAAAAACCCCATTATGTTTCAATGGTCACATATTAATTAATGTTTCATAATGAAGATGGAATCTCCAGAGATTCTAACCATATGGTAAATTGCCACTTTAAACATATGATGGTACTAGACTGGTTACCTGTCCCTCTGTGTGTCTTCGTGCCTTTCTGTCTGACTCATTATTATTTATGATCGTGAATGATTATCAATGCATCATTCTCTTCAGGAGACAGTGGACTTGTACTTTGATTGCATATGCACAGTGCCAGATAAAGAGGCTTACCTGGTTAATATAAAATTGTGGTCCCTCCAGCAGAATTGGCCTCTCTCCTCCCGTAGTCGCAGATCAGTGAAATCAAACTGTGGCAGGATACAGTGCACCACATCAATGAAGGAGTTTCTGTCAATTGGTCCAATAAAACCGAGTATGTTTGTTATGATATTTGTACATTGACATGACCAGGATTCCTTCTCATAATTGTGGAACTGCTAAATGCTATATCCTAGTTGTTTTATTGTGGTTGTCAGAATAACTGGGTTGAAGAATAACCTGGTTTGAAATTTTATTTACTATATTAAAAATTTCTCTGGACATGATGCCATTTGAAGTGCACTTTCTGGTGTGCAAACAGAAGAGTTATTTGTGTTCACTTAAAGTCATGTTGGATATATTTATGCATATTTATTTATGCTTGTTCATACATCTATCCATATTCTATCTATCTTTCTACCATTCATTTCCAAATTGTTCATGTTAACTGTGCAATTTTATTTTCTTTATTTCCAGTAACGGGCAAAGTAGATGATAAGGAGAGAAGAAAGAGGTGTCAGTGTTGGAGCAATTCCACTATCAGTCTAAATCAACCCACTAACACAAAAGACAGACATTTCTCGATTGCTGTGGATAACCCAAACCCGTATGCAACAGTCACCATAGTGAAGGTGTATAAGGAGGGAAACGACACTTTCCCAGTATTTACAGTGTCTTCAGTGGTAACAGTGGCAATGAATTCCATTTTTTCTTAAATATTTATAGAACAGAAAAAGTTTCTTTTATTTCAGAACCAGATATAGCATTTTAATTTTCTTTATGAGTTAATGATGTAATTTATCAGTATGTTCATTAATGGTGATACAATGCCAAACTGCAGAAGATAACTTACACTAATCATTGGTTTTATTCAATCTGCTATATACTAAAATGGTAATGTTGTAATTTTATGAAGCAAAGCTAGGTTTGTTATTGTCTCTCCTGTGTTTGGCAACCGATGAGACACAAATGCCACATCTCTTGTAGTGAAGGTTGTGCCCACATCGTAATTGTTCATAATCTATGTTAAAAATGTGGTAAAAGTTTTATTCAGTGATTATGGCAACACGTCATGGTAAGATGTGTTGGCAAGAGATTGAGTACCGCTGAATATTCTTTCTTTCTTTCCTTTGTTTCCTCACTGTACTGAAAATATTAGAATCAGCAAAATGAATAATGATTTGTTTTAAATGCTGGGATATATTAGTTAATCTTACATTTTTTAATACATGGATTGAGTAAGTCCAGGTTTAAAATACTTGTGCTTTGTTATAACACTGCTAGGAAAATTATGTTTCATCTTAAATCATTTCACTAATATGAGTTTGGTTGAAATTATTAAATTTATATTTTGTAATATGTGACTGATTTGAAATCTTTTAATGTTTTACATAAAAGATTTTTAGGTTTCAGCTCAAATTTTATTTTATATTTTATTATGTACTTTGCTTGCATGATGTCAGTGATCTTTCATTTCCATTCTAGGAGAAGGTCACAAATTTTTGACAGATATTAGTTGTGAAAAGGAGGAAGGAACATACACACCTGTGGTAATATTATGAGTGTATTAATAGACACCATTATGTATATGCGTATTCATTGATAGTGATGGTAATGATGATGATGATGAGGAGGAGGAGGTGGTATTGATGCTAGTGTCATTGAAACTGTTACGGCCTCAGTAGGTGATGATACTGATAATGACATCAGTATAAATTAGGCAGTCAAACATATTGCACCAGTAATGTTCTTATATTGATTGGTTTCACTTTTGTTTCCATACGTTTAGAAAACTTGTCTCACTTAAACTCCCCATTTCTTTGTGTAGATGCCATATTGCACATGAAATGACATTATTTATATTTACATGAAACTCTGCAGATTGCTTCCTTGTTTGGATGCAGGTATGCTACCCTACACCACTCTCATTATTATTCCTTCTGCTGCTACTACTACCGCAAACCTTGCCGCTACTCCACAGTGGCAGTTACCACAACTACTGCTGTCATGAATCCATTATCACCTTTTATAATTTTGATTCTGCTACTTCAATTACAACTACTAGGGGAGGGGGCACTCAGTGTGGCTGAGTGGTGTAAAGAAGTCACCTTTACCAATCACTACCATCTCACCTCTGTCAGTGTAGGATCAAGTCTTAAGTTTGGCCATTGTGGGTATGTAAGTAAATTTGCCAGTAGCTTCCGATGGGTCAGTGGTTTTTCTCCACCAGTTATACTGTTGCCATGTATGGCCTATCATGTGCTAAAATTGTGTAAAAACCAAAACAGCAACTACTAACATATGTCCAATACTACCTTTCTTAATGATTCTTCCACTGTTGATTGTAATAGCACCTGGTTTATGTCTCGGATCAAGCTAAAGCATTTCTCCAGGCGTCAGCCTAGAGCATTATTTTCCGGGCATCAAGCTAAAGCATTTTTCCAGGCGTCAAAATAAAGTGTATTTCTGGGCATCACTAATTTACATATTTTGCTTCAAATTCCACCTGACATATGTCTCAATTCTGCTTGGTTTACGTCTCAGATATGTTAGTCCTTATTAAATCTTACACCTGGAATTTTTACAGATATGACGCCTGGAGTACGTCCAAATTACGGATGAAAAATTTCATACAGGCACTGCTACTACTATTGCTGTTGTTTTGTGTCTGGTAGTGAAGTTACGTTCATTGATGCACTTTTTATACTACTACAACTGTTGTTGTTGTTGCTTTGCATACTTCTGCTGCTGTTCCTTTCGATACGTGATCAATATATTCTATGATAATGTTGCTGCCACTTCTACTACTACTATCATTATATGATTTGGTTAGGTTGGTGGGTTTTAATGCCATTTTTCAGAACATGATAGGCTATACATGATGGCCCATATTGGCTGAGCCCAAGACTCATAACCATGTGGAGAGAGGTGAGATGTCAGTGATCAATAAAGACAAGCACCTTAGACCACTTGGCCACCTGGGTCCCATATCATTGAATGAACCATTATATGTAACAGTACTGCAGCTGTACTGTTGCTCGAAATATATGTGATATAGTGGTAGTGATATCTATAGCTCAGCGTCAAAAGCAGGCATTTGTAAGAAAATATTGACTCTCCCTGCACATCCTGGAGTATTTTGCCACCATGTTGTTTGTTCAGGTTAATATTATTGTTGTTGTTGTTGTTGTTGTTGTTACTGCCCATTGTGGTTAAAGTCAACATCTACTTATAATAAGTCTCTTTTGTCATGAAGATCTCAATTGAATCAGATTGTATCATTACCTCTTGTGCTAACTCAGTTCAGCCTTCAGTCATTTTACTGCCTTCAGTTCAATCCGTATGGTAGTTGCATGCTAGATGGGAAAAATTTGCTGCTCCAGTATTTAAGGTCCATGGGTGGGGTCAAAAGTCAAGTGTGCAAAATTTCAGCTGTGTTGACTTTTTAAAAATATTTTTACCAAATGTATATGTGTGGCTACTAAACTATTGATAATTTCTACATATAGGCTACAACAGGCTTGATGCGTGTTTTCTACATATGGGCTACAACTGGCTTGACACTGGGTTTTGGTTGTGGAAAACATGTTTATTCAGGTCTTATCCTTCATCTTTCTTTACAAGTGTTTAATTTCATCAACGTAGAATTTCTCTAAATGAATCTTGGAAGATCTTGGGAATACATTACAGCATGTTATAAGTCATAAATATTTGGTTTTGAAATAAAAATAGCTGGCAAGAAGGATTTTCTTCGCTATCAAAGACAAAGGTCTAGAAGGATAAAAACTGTGTCAGTCACCTACTCCAATGAGTCTGATATCAGTGTATGTTTGGTTGCATACCAAGGATGAAGTCATGTAGAAATTATGAATAGCAGGAAGAAACACAATGTATGAAATGGATTTGGACTTAATCACTTTCTGGGGTAAGTGGGAGTGGAGAACAATGGGCTGGTAATAGATAATTAAAATGACGTTCTTGCAGGCAAGAGAATATGTAAAATTAACCAAAGATTTGTGATTGCTAGCTATTGAAGTTGGTTTAATTATTATTGTTATTTTCTATCATAATCATTTCATTTTGTAGCTCGGATATAACTGCGGTGGACAAGAATATTCCACAAATAGTCTATGCCAGCTGCAAGACATAGAAGGCCCATCTATAACTTGTAAGCATAATTCATTGTACATTAAGTGTTAGAAACTGTAAAAATCGTAGCACTTTAGATGGATACAATATTAGCATAAAATTTAAATTGCATAATAATTTGACTTAGTGCATTGACATAAACTACCTAAGAATACCTTTGTTTTTGTTTTAAAATATTTCCTTTTTATGTCGTTGTTTATTTCTTTGCAGTGTTATGCTGCTTTTTACAGCCCGTAATGTCAGACTAAAATTCCATGGTAGTAATCTTTATTGATGGACTCCAGTAATTATTTTCGTTGATCAAATGTTATTATGATTAAAAATCCTGTAGATATGGATCTATAGTAAACTAAGATGTCATTGTTTACTGCAAGACTTGTTACATACTTGCCTTTACTTGCATGTATTCAGTGTATTTGTGTGTAATATGTAAGTATCTACCTATCCCACCTGTACGTCTGTAAGCTATATATATATATATATATATATATATATATATATATATATATATATATATATATATATATATATACTGACACCATTATAATCTAACAGGATGGTGCATAATCATTTGTTCAAGGTAGCAATCAACTCCATGCCACTAGAAACTGTCCCTATCACACATAAGCACTCTAAGCAATTAGGCCATAAGCTCATCTTCATGAAATGATGGCTGGTGTGTAGTCAAAGGAAAAGACTTACTGTGCATGAGAATTTACTTGATACACAGGCAGAAATTAAGATTTGGTCATATGCCCAGACACATTGGAATTCCATTGAGAAATGAAAGATATATACATAGCAAATGAAAAAACAGAAAATTTATGTACCACACACACACAAATAATTACACACACACACACACACACACACACACATATATTAACATATTTACATTGTTTGTTTTTTCTGTTTGACCCCGAGTTGACTATTTTATTTTTTTATTTCATTCTGTTTGCAACTAATACATTATTCTCTGTGTGTATGGGTTTAAAATCAGAATTATTTTATTAATAGAAGTAAATATGTTTATTTGGGTCTAGATCTAGATTTTGGAATTACCTTAGTGTATTTGGCATAGTCCTGGTTCTGGTTTCTAATAATAACTAATATTTTTATTTTGTAAACATCAGGATCATTCTAGAAGGTTATTTTCCATTAGGTAATAGTTTCTTTTAAAACAATGCTAATTGTGACCTGAGGTCAAGTAGAGAACTATATAATCTTGTAAATGAGAGGATTTTTCATTCGTGCTTTAAGTTCTAGCACAGTCAAGTTGTATTATATGTTGTGTCCAGTATTATTTCAGGCTGGAATCTATTTTTTTCAAATTATTGCATTTAATTTGAAATACCGCAAGTTCCTTTTTATTACTTTTTTACTTTGTATTCTAGGGAAATAAATTATTTTTCGAATTTTACAAAGTTTGTCGCTTTTCTTTCTTTTCTGTTACTTATTTTATGAGAATAGACTGTTAACAATACATATGTATGTATATATATATATATATATATATATATATATATTGCAGGTCCGGGTCCAGTGAGAAAACATGTTCCTCCCTCAGTAGACATTCCCCATATCACCATTGTCATCGCTGTGTTGACTGGTGTTATTGTTACAGTGACTATTACTGTGATCGTCTTTGTTTGTAAGCGCAAAGGTAAATCAGTTCTTTCATTTTTTATCACTCATTATCGCAAATGATTCATTTCCAGACATGAGTCATGTTATCTGTCCAAAGTATGGACATTGAAAGAAAAACTAGGGAAAAGGCACATGCCTAAGAAAAAGATCATCTTCCACATTTTGTTACTGCTACATATCACATGTCATAAAAAGAATTGTTTTCAATATATAATGATATAAATTCTATAATTAAAAATATAAGGGAAAAGAAAGATACTTATATGATATAGATTGTCTACTATATGTGTGTAATGGTTTTTAGTTAGTAATTCGTACCCAATTCTATTTGTTTTAACAGCTCCAGCATATATACTCCTTTTTGCTTTGCACTGAGTTGATGTATCAGCCATTAGCTTTAACAATGCTATGGATAATAACAAATCTAATTATTAATTTCATCTATATCAAATTACCAGTAAGTAAAATTCCAATCTAAAATGCCTTGTAGAAGTCCTTAATGATATAAACACTACTAAAGATATGAATGTTGCATCAGGGGTTGCATGTGTGCCAAGCCTAATGGTCTAATTGCTGAATTCTGAGTTGCAAATATCATTCAGCATTCACAATGATGAATGAATAATGGTGACATTGTTTCATTAAGGGTTGATCATGGTTTATGGCAACACCTAATGTAACAGCTTTTTTAACAATGTAAACTCTGAGTAATATAACAAGAGCTTAAAAAACCGCAAGAATAACAACAGGAACATCAGCAGTAGGTTGAATTCAAACCATTTAAGTGCTTACTCTTTAATCATATGTAACATTGCATCATTATATTTATGACTACATCATGTGACCTTGATTTTAAAGTTAGAATCAGTACCCCCAGAAGGCGATAGCAGTTGATCAATTTTCATGTCTGTAGCCTACAGTAGGTATTCACCACAGAACTAGATATGAAAACTAAAACTGCAGAAATAAAGAAAATATAGATTTACAACAGTAAAGGTCACAATAAGAAAATATAGATTTACAACAGTAAAGGTCACAATAAGAAAGGCATAGGAAAATGATATATATTTGAGTACAGTATTATTGACCAAAGTTGCCATAAGTCTTTGCCACATTTCCAGCTTTTCGGAAAAGTTTTATGAGGAAAGCAGGCCTGAACTTGGACAACCATTTTAATCCTGATGTCACTTCTGTAGAGTCAAGAATTGAAAATCCTGGAGGTAATACATTTTGGATTTTATTTCTTTATTGTTAAATTATTTAACACCAGAGTAATTCATGATAAATAAGACATAAATGGTTTGATGGTAAAAGCTGGGACAGTGATGGATAGTAATATATTAGTAGAGTACCTTAAAATAAACAAGGCATGAAATAAATCTATTCACTGGATGATATCTAGCCTGAAGATCATTCATTATTTTTTAAGAAAAGCTTTTGTGTTTTCACTATTAGCCAATAGAAATTGATGATGCAAAAATAAGATCATTTTGATTTGTTGAGCTAATTTGTGATGGGTGGGAGAATTCAAGGCATCTAGTATTTTCAGTAGTTATAGTGAGACTATTTAATGCTATCAGTGTTTACATCATTATATTATGGGTTGTTTCGAAAGCTGTAGTTTAGGACCAGACATTTATGAGCTGGTGATAAGTGCCATGGTGACAACTATTCCATAATATTTTCATTGGTCATAAGTGCCATAGTGACAACTATTCCATAATATTTTCATTGGTGATAAGTGCCATAGTGACAACTATTCCATAATATTTTCATTGGTGATAAGTGCCATAGTGACAACTATTCCATAATATTTTCATATTTTTAGCAATTCAGTAACTGGAATCCATTCATGGTCATCATACTACAAGTCATCATCTGGAAACAATATTGTTTTCATTGCATACCAAATCTATGCACATGACTTAAAGAAATCAAACTAGAAGATTAAACTTGCTCTTACAACACCCATCATTCTTAAATTCACCTCAGCTTCATTTGTTTTATAGACTGATCATAAACAATATCTTCTTTTTAAGAGAACAGTTGGTAAGTCCTATTGAGCTATGCAAAAACAAGGTTTTTAACAGTTACTAGAAACACTGAAATACACTCAAAAACCATAATACACATCAAAATAGACAATTATTTACATGTTTTTGGAGTATATATATATATATATATATATATATATATATATATATATATATATATATATAAGGTCTACAGCCCAATATTATGATTTGTAATTGTTTAAATAATAATAATAAGCAAAACAAACTTTGATTTAAGTGATTTTGATACAAATTATTTACTTTTTACCAATTTCTGGCATAATCCATGTCATGACATCACTTGATTTTTCTTGACTGGACAGGTATGATAAATCAGACTGGATGGGTATGATAAATCGCGGATTGGTCACAACTTAAAACAAGAGTGAGATTACAATTATGAGAATCCAGAATGTGTATTTACATATTTTTGGTGGAATTATCATATGCTTATGTGTTTTAAAGTAAATAAAGATGTAACAGACATGCAAAATGAGGTTAAAGCTATCCAATTAAGTATGACCGAGTGACTTCATTGCAAATGTAAATAAAAAATTAAATTCCTATAATAATCACTAAAATCAGATTTTCTTTTGCTTGTGTCATCATTATTCAAACACACACAAATAATAATACATTTATCTTCATGAATATTATGGTAAAAATATGTGTATTTAAGTATATTTCAGTTTTTGAGTGTATTTGTGTTTTTAATATCACTGACCTGGTGGCAGGGGTTATTAACTTCATAGAAGTGTGAATGGCCTTTTGCAGATTATAATTTCCATGCCAGAAAAGTACTGCAGTTTTCATCTGTTGCTCTTGCTGCAGCAATTCTGTTATTTTTTTACTGCAAGTGTAACTTATACAGGCACATAATACAGGCACATAATATCTATGTCTATCTATCTATATCTATATCTATATATATATATTGTGTTTGTTTTCTGACTTTGAAATTCAAATAAACTTTGCATTAAATAAACTTTTTTTTCTGGAAATGATTCCTGACTAACAGAGGACAGCGAAGATGTGCAAATGCAGTTACTAGGGTTGCCAGATTTATCCAGCGGAAGTAGACAAATAATGTTTCTAGATCACACTGATTCTTCAATAACTCCTCTTCGCAAAGACTGTGTGAATTTGATCTCAGAGCTATTACAAACAGTTGGCATGGAGTTGCTTGGTTTAGACAGAAATCAGCTTTTCAAAAATTGGATTGAAGTGGCGGAGAGAGCCTCGAAAGATGATGTCACAGAAATCTTGATAATCATATCCAGTGAGTTGGTCTCTTGTCAGAATTCATACATGAAGTCATCAAGTAGTAGTGACGCCATCAGTAAGGAACCACAGAATAGCACAGATTGTTTTCCAGGTGCAGTATTAAAAATCTTAAGAGACAGGTCTATTCTTCAACAAAGGGTGCCATTCAGAATTCATATCCTTTGTCTGGAACATTCAGACAGTCAGTTGTGTGAAAAATATATTGACACATATTCAACCTTCATGATTGTGAAAGGAGATAGAAAAAATACATTTTTATACTGTTTCGCTAAGTGTTTACAGCATACCAACAGTTTCATTTTTGATGAAAATGTCATGCCTTGTTTGTTAAAAAGATTGAATGGAATAACAACACTCCCAGAGAATACTAAAAAATATGCCTCAAAATTAAAAGAAAAGTTTTCAGAGCTTTTTGAGGACTCAGCTTCAGCCCCTTTAAGAAAAAGAACTGATACAGACATAAACTATGCAACTGAAGATCTGGAACAAACACCATATTCTTCAGACACAAAGGTCCAGTCAGGATCTTCGTCCAATAAATGTAAACATAAAGACAGAAGTGAACGATTGCCATTTCTGAGATCTGTGTATTCAAAAGCCATAACTAAATGTTCACAAAGCAGAGGAAAAGTTTCACTTTCAGGAGATGAGATTGAGCTACAAATGGTTTGATAATTGTCTTTTTTAAACTTCACTTGTACTTAAGTGATTTCAAAGGTATGATATAACATGGATGAATGATTGTATAATACATACTTGTGATTTGTCTAAGTTTAAAATCTGTTAGGTGTTTTGAATGTCTAACACTGCATATGCTATATACCATATATTTTATATCAGTTATTGTTTATTTTATGTTTATTTGAAAAGATATGTATATATGTATGTATGTATGTATGCATGCATGTATGTATGTATGTATGCATGTATGTATGTATGCATGTATGTACATATGTATGTGCATGCATATGTGCATATGTATGTATGTGCATGCATATGTACATATGTATGTATGCATGTATGTATGTGCATGAATATGTGCATATGTATGTATGCAGCACATATGTATGTATGTGCGTGCATATATATGGATGGATGGATGTATGTATGTATGTATGTATGTATGTATGTATGTATGTCACTGTTCTAAAAAACAATTGTGTGTCAAGTATATGTTTAAATGTTTTGACAAATTGCCCCAAATATGTTACAAAGCCTGACATATTCCAGAGTTGCCTTTCTCACTAAAATTCTACGAGTGCAACAGTGGTTCTATTTCACTAAACTAAGTGTATAATTCATTAATGTTCAGATAAATAGGTGGCTTCAAAGAACTCCTCCACATTTAGACAAAATTGTAATTTTAGTCAAGAAGCTTTACTCCACAGTCTGAGAATATGTCTTGTCTTTGATACGTGTGCATAAAGTATATGCCGTTTTATCATGATTTTGTCATTTCTGGGCTTGGGGGTTTGACTTGTCAATTTCATTTTTCCAATGCTGAGCTATGAATCAGTTTGATAAAGTTAGATACAGTTTTAATTGTGGCATTTCTGTTATTGCAGGCATTCCTTTTGCTCATTTTCATCAGAGTGTAATTAAATGGGAACCACATACAAGGTTTCCTGCATTTCATTGGTCACACTAATTTATTGAAATATAACTGAGAACAAATTTGAAGCTTGAATGTTGACCAAAATTGTACTTTACCGAGATTCAAATTGTTCTGAGAAGTCTCCAAACTAGAACTAACATAATTAGAATTTTGAAAGGAACAGGTACCAGCAAAAACAAACTTCATGTTGTTTTATTTTTAATAATTAAATATTTCATCACCTGTGATTACACATACTTCTTTCTTTCTTAGTTAAAACTTCTAGATGTTATATTGTCAAAGTGACTGTTATCTTTCATTGAGAAAAATTGATTAGCACATGAGTATCTGGAATTCTTTCAATGTTTAGTATAGCAGAATCAAAATTAAGAGAGACATTTCATACATGACATGGGTTTTTAGGTCTGAAATGAAAATGGTCTTTTAAAATCAACAACAACAGAATCATATGAACCAGAGAGAAAATAAAATAATTCCATGATTGCAGTTACAGGAGTTCATTGTTGTTTCTTCTGCATTTATCAGGGTATTACCGGTAACTGTCACTTGCCAAATTACACAGTTTACCTAACACCCATCGGGGGTTATATGGTATGCGATCTGGCACCTGACCGTTTATACCATGATGGTTGCTGAGAAAAATATTAAATTTGTAAGTAATAAAACAATTAATGACATTTGATTTTGATGAATCGACTACAGCAAAAAGATATTCGTCTTGACTTGCAATCCCGATTAATATGCTGGGTTTTATTTTTTGTCTTCTTCTTAGGTTGATAATTGTTTATCGCATTATTAACTTGCTGGTTAATATAATAATATCATATATATGTAACACGTGCCATTATATAAACATCCCGACTTCAAATACACTGCCTGGGATGATCCAGAAAATTTTCTACCTAATGGGCATTGGTGAACCCATGTACGGTACTGCTAAGCACACAAACAATCCATTATGCTCGTAGCTACTCAACAGGACATATGACATAACAGTACATAAAAGCATGTGACTTCTTACTATATAGTTATGCATGATTCAGTAATAAAGATAATTCGCAGTATTTCTCTTCGAACATATTTCTATTCATTCTCAACATCAATTTAAATACAGTTTATTGCCTAATGACTGGGAGTTACTGTTCAGTATTGTAGATTAGCCCTGTTGCAGAGTTTTCAGAGTGATATCATAATCGGATATTTCAGTCATATGGTAAACCATCTCAAATGAAATGTTATGACATTACTCACTGAAGCATTCCTGTCGCACATTTAATTCTTCTTGAGTTAATATGAACATTGTCAAGAACTCAGATTTATAATTAAAATTTTCTAGGAGTTTTTTCTCTCAAATGACTGCTCATGGCATAAACAATTAGACTATTTAAAAGAGAAGGCATGGCAGGAATTAAGGTAATTTATATACTCAGATTCCAACTTGACAGGAAATATCTACTTTTTTGCATGACCAATTCTGGAATATGGTAATGAGGTTTGGGACAACTGCACATTACTTGAGAAAAGAGAACTCGATAAAATACAAAATGAGGCAGCCAGAATTGTGACTGGCGCAATAAAATTATTATCTATGGAAGTGCTAGGATGTGAAAGTATTGAATACAGTCAACAAAAATCCTCTTGTATAATATGAACATTAGTTCAAGTCCTCCCAATTTCATATCTTCGATTCTACTAGCACTCAGTGATATTACTCGCATGATTTCTGTAATATAAATAATTTCCAGTTAGTACAGGCTAGAACAACTCATTTCTTCCTTCAACCATCGAGAATGGAATACATTATCTATTGAGACTCATCAACGAGACTCCATTGACAACTTCAAAAGCACATTAAATACTTGTGACACATTTTTTTGCCGAGACATTTATTGGGTTATAAGGAAATTTCAAGTTCTTCATGTGCAACATAGAACAAATTGCAGTTTGCTTAATTGCAGTTCGTTTAATCAGCATTTATTTAAAAAGAATATAATCAGATCACCAGTTTGTAGATGTGGATCTGTAGAAAGTACACAACATTACTTCTTATATTGTGTTTCTTGCGAACAACAATGCATTGAACTTCCTTAATCCCTCACAGAACATGGTAGTTTAACTTTAAGTACCATTTTTGTATGGTTATACAATCCTTCTGTATGAAGTAAACATTTGTATTTTTGGTGCATATTTATTGAATTATCAAAAATATTTACTTAAGAGTACATGTTACTATCACACATGCACTTCCACAAGTAAGAAAATGCAAATAACAATGTTATTTTTCCCAATGGTTCACCATCACCTCGGCAATGACTTGCTCTAGAAGGAAGCATTGTTCACATTTAATCTTGCTTTTTTATTCCTTCGTTTATTTATTTTGTTCCTTGCCTTTCCTTTACCTATTTTCTCAACTTTCTAAACAATGTTTAACACACTACAATGGACAATTTTTCATTTCAAATGTCTTCTTTTCTTTATCCTCGTCTTTCACCTACTCCCGCGTTGATCACTCTCCTACTTTAAATACATAGGCAGATTGCTAATGTTTAACCAAAAGACTCTTTACTTTGACTGTTAGAAAAGATAGAATTTTGTTATTAAAACTTAATATCACCTGCCCTATATTGTTATACATATTCACAATTTTTTTTATCATAAAAGAACATTATAAGCCAAGGCTTTGGTTCAAATCCTTTACCTTCTAAATTGTAATATTGTATCTCTTGTAATCTCAAGCTACAGATTAATGAAAAGAATGTGTTTTGTTTAAATGAAAACTAACTGCATTTATGAAGGTTATACCAAGTAGAGGTGCGCGGTATTGGCAGTATACCAGTTTACCACAGTATTTGTTTCCGGTGGTACATGCCATAGTACTTTTTCACAGTACTGGTACTTCGGTAGTTCCGTCAGTAAGAAATGTATGGAAATTCCATACTAATCCCGTTATAAATTTAATGATATTTACAGTATGTTTTGTTTTGAAATTAAAAAATAATTAGAGCAAAATATTATTATATTTCGTTTTTATCACAGATTAATTTTGAAATTACAAATGTATTTACATTTATGTTCTTTTAATGTTTTATATGAATTTTAATATGGAGACCAAATGGGATGCTGTGAAACATGTTCAGTCCAAATGCAACTTTTTGTAAAACGTTGGATTAAAAGAAAATAAACGAAATGTCATTTTTAATTATTTACAAGAGTTTGTTAATATGTTAATATGTTGACAACCTGCGTTTCCTTATAGGGAACGCATATCCATTCGAGACTGGGAATAGTGAAGGCAAAGATTTTAAGAAAAGGGAAAGCTGACTTAATAGGGGGTGTTTTACAGATCCTCTTCAGAATATATATATATATATATATATATATATATATATATATATATATATATATATATATATATATATATTAATTATCCAGGAAAAATCTGTGTTTCATGATGAATATAATAATTGCTGGCAGCTAGAATGATAATTTATCAAATAGCAATTTAATCTGTTAACAAAATGACCACTTTGGTGGCCTAGTGGTTAGATCATCCGCCTCGGATGCTGGAGGTCACATGTTCAAACCCCGGCCGAGTCATACCAAAGACTTATAACAATGGTACTTGGCGCTCAGCATTAAGAGGTTAATGTTAGGATTGGTCAGCCAGGATAATGCAACTGGGTGTGACATGATGCTACATGTACGCGGCATAATGCCCCAGTGCTAGACATTACTATAAATTGTCACACTGCAGACATCATAGATATATGACTGAAAAATTGTTAAAGCTACATTAAAAATAGAACACACACAAACACACAATTAACAAAATATAATGCAGCTGAATAATTTCAGACGCAACATTCAAGAATCAAAAGGAATCTGATTCTTCCTAGACACTTATGTATCATTTTATTGTATCTAATTGAAGTTTTCTAATCTGATGTAATGAACACCAGGAAAGAGATCATTAAGCATAAAATTAGCAATGCTTTTGTTCGACTTGGATATGATCTTAAATCGTATATTTTGCCCACAGCTGCATTCTTCTAAACCCTTCAACCTGACATCTCCATGTTTATGAAATTTACTGTTCGTAAGTCTTAAACTGAGTACCTTTTTGCTCAATAAACATTCAAAGACACTTATGCACTAGTTTTTTTCCTAACTTAAAATGAAATTTGTTATTGTGTTAATTTTCTCTGATGTTTGTACACACAGTTGGTGATAATTGACAAAACATTACATCATGAAATGCACGTGTAATGAATTTAGATAAGTTATGACAATGAGCATAGAGATGTTATCTTTATTATGAGAATATACTGTAGAAGTGTTTACGTCCTTATTTGCATTCACTAAAACACAAAGTATTTATTTTCCAACTAATAAGCAGGATAGCCGACTATGTTTGTGTATTATCATTTCACACCCTTCAACTGATGTTTGCTTGGATTGGAAATTTATTAATATTTTTGAAAATTCTCACCTCAAACTTTAAAAGAATTATTGTAGCTACGGTTTTGGTAAATTTGGAAAAAAATTAGGTCAACAGCATTTTATTTCGCAATATCTAAAAAGGGACACTGAAATGGTTAGAGTATACAAATTCATTTTTTTTATCGAAAGAAAACTTCATTTAATTAGAACATGACAAGAAAACTTATGTCCGCCAAAATTACAGCAGTCTCTCCCGATGATTCAAATTCTCCGTCCAATTCAGTTGATACTCAAATGGAGCTTTTGTGAAAACGAGTGTCACTTTTCTTATTCTTCGTTCTCTCAAAACCCCACTCGGAAAGTTCCTAATGGTCGTAAGGAAAACGTTTTCTATATAGTAAAAAATTATCACAATACATTAAAAAAGACAAAGAAATGTAGATGCGATTTTGTTGATTATTGAGATGTGTGGGATGGATTTAAGGGTACCTCACCAAAAACACACGTTCTAATTTTACCTGATGGGAAGTTAAAGCAGACCGTTATAAAAAAAAGTGGGTTGTACAGAACTTTCATTAAAACAAAGTTCACGTTCCTTTGTCTGTTAAACCATCTCAGGACAACCTAGTCATCATTCAACGTTACTATGCCACACTAAAATGTGACCCAAGGTACAAGAAACGTGTGAAGTGGCTGTTATCATATTCATCTGTTGCTCTTGTTGAATATATTTGGGAGATTCCTGTGTTTTATCCTTGTGGGAATGCTAAGCATAATCCAGAGGGTTATATTAGGTAGCAGACTGACATGACCGAATGACTACAAACAAGAAAACCAGAAAAGAATTTAATATATTTGAACTAAAAAACGATGAGCTTCATGTAAGCAACAAATATAGGAGAAAGAAACACAGAAATAAAGAGAAAACAGATCTTTACGCACAGGAGACTCTAAAAACTGGAAGTGCCGATGAAAATGGCTGTGGTGAAAGCCATTATATTTACATTTCTTGGTTCAAACTATGTTCTTTGCTCTCATCTCCGACAAAACGCAAAACAGAAAATGACAGACGACACTGTCAGCAAAGCCGACTGGAACCTCATTCTTGAAAAAATATTCGGTGAAAACGGTCTCGTAACTGCTGATGACAGTGTTAGTTCTGAAGTGAAAACCGACTAAATTAGGCTTCATTTCTAACATTTCGGCAAATTTTCTCGAAAAATGATCAGTTAAGAGATTCGATAAAGCTCAAGGTAAACATACCCTATCGCGGAGGTAAAATATACAAATCTTGGACAAACAACAATAGTGAGTCGCCCAATCACATGCTCAAGGAGTACGGACAGTTGAAATGACAATCACAAACTAACTTTATTAATGGCGTTCAGACAATGGTTGACGGGCAAGACAAGGACTACGACGGGCGATAGTTGGAGACGGACAGTTTAGACTAGAGATACTCACAGATAAATTTTTGTCGAAGAGGCCATCTAGCGTTACGAAGACTGCCATCGCTATGCCATCATAATTTCTTGGGATGCGATGGACAGTTTATTTTGAAATACTGTTCAGAACCAGGTACCGTACGTCCCAAAGTCATGAATGGAGCCAAAATCATCAATATGCATGTGAGACAAGTAGAGTGTAAAGATTCCATGAGTAACTTAGCCACGCCTTTGAGTCGAATGCCTAAAACATTTGGCAAGAAAGAAACGGCCAAAGAATATTTTCCGCACTTTTTGCATACTAAAGCCAATCAACACACTGTCTTCCCACATTTGCCTGACGCTCACTATTACGACCCCGACAATATGCGGACCGAATAAAGAGAAGCCTTCTGCGCTTGGTACCACTCTCGCACTTTCAATCCTTTTGACCTTCAGGAAGAGATTGTAAAGTATTGCCGATCCGATGTGGTCATTTTACGCCGTTGTTGTGGAAAAATTCGACAATTGTGTTGTGTTTTCTTAAATGAAACTGTATGAATATATGCTCTTTCACCTCTCTCTATCACTCTGGGTCATGTTTTCGCTCAAATTGAAACTGAATTTATGGGGGTTTTTTTCACGTACGCGCTTGCGGCATACTAAACAAAGCGTTTGGCCATCCATCGTTGATGTGTCTTGATTTGTTATGCTATGGATCAACACACAAACATACACAAACAGACAGACACAAATACACCATTGAATGATGAGGTAAAGGGATTTTGGATAGTGTGTATGGATTGTTGAATGGTATAGATAGTGTGATGGACATTATGTTTGTGGGATTACATGTAGTTTGTTTTAACCCTTCCCTGTTAATGGGGTTTTGGTGTGTGTGTGTGTGTGTGTGTGTGTGTGTGTGTGTGCGGTATTGGATGGTATAGATAGTATAATGGACAATATGTTTGTTGGATTACGTGTATTTTTGTTTGAACCCTTCCTTTTTAGTCAGATAGTTGGTGTGTTGATCCTATCAAAAAAAAAAATTAAAAAAAATTGGTATTGGAATGTATATGCGGTGTGCTACATTATTTATTAAAAAAATCAGGCTGCTAAGTAGTATATGTGTTTGGATTGTATCTTAGAATGTTAGTGTTACGTTTTCCACTGACCCATGGGAAACTACTGGCAGCTTTCTCACAGTCCCACATTAGCTGAGCCCGAGACTCAACCCCATGCGGACAGATGTGGGGTGACATTGATTGGTAAAGGCGAGCTATTTAGACCAATCGGCCACCCGCGGCCCCAAAGAATTGTTAATTTTCATTAATTGTATTAACTATCAATAGAACTGTTGTGCACAAACTGAAGCATTAAATTAAAAATGCACATATTAAGAAGCATTTTAAAACATCTGTTAGTGAGACAGACCAAGGGAAAGTATTATAGCGCAGCGCAGTGCAACCCGTCACGTAAGTGATGTGTCTGGAAATGACGAAGAAAACAGGACATGTTGGAGAGACATGGCTGCAATCGTAACACGAGGGATTCCAGTACAAGATGATGAAATGGCACGTACCAACACAGAAAAGGGACGATTTATTTTATTCTGTAAGAAATGGGGAAGCTATACAAAAGAAAGGTCCTGATCATTAGGGGCCACATGGTACATGTGGTAGATGCACCAGACCTAGTACATAATATAAGAAAAAAAAGTACACACACACACACACACACACACACACACACACACACACACACATATATATATATATATATATATATATATATATATATATATATATATATATACTTGACTGGAACACCATTTGAAATCTTAATAGACGTGACAATACAGAGATTCGAACAGAAGTTGAACATGAAAGCTGCCACATACAACATGCAACTTGCTATGCATAGACTGGTGTATGCACAGGGGACAATATTCCGGAAATTGACATGGAACAAGTGAAAAAACCTTGCTAATATACTTTGACATATACAGCTTTAAGGTGAGATCGTGGTATAAAGGATATATTTTCTACAGAGCGTTGTTTCAAGTGCGGGCTGAAAGGCCATGTTCATAGAAATGCAATACGGACAAGCGATTAAAAACTAAGTAAAGAGAACACAAAAGGGAGGAAGAGAATATACTTATGGAACTAATTGGGGAAATAAGCAACGATGATGAATCACCACTGTACCACAATCCCCAAATCACAGAAAGAGGGCAAAAAGACACACACACACACACACACACACAGTTTAAAAAGGAAATGAAAAAAACGAAGAACCCGATCAGGGCTCAAGAAATGAGGATAAAAGAACAGGGGAAGAAGCAGAGAACAAGAATAAGAAGACAGCGAAAAATCTATAGAAGCTAAAGAAGAAGAAGAGATTACAACATAAATTATCAGGCCAAAGAACAAATACAACAAGAAGAACAAGAGAAGAAAAAGAAAGAAGCGGAAGTAGAGGGAAAGAAAAAAGAAGCAGATGAAACATAAATTATAGAAAACGGAGAAAAGAAAAAGCAAATTAAGAAGCAGATAAGAAGGAAAAGAAGCAGAAAAACAAAGACGACCTGAGAGATTAGAAAAAGAGAAGCAAGAAAAGAGAAAGGAAAAAGAAGTAGAGGATAACAAAAAAGAAACAATAAGGAAAAGAAAGGAAGAAACGTGGAGCATTTCACCCCGCCGCCATCAACAGGCAAGAAAACAAATTCGAGGAGGCAATACCATTTGACACACGAAAAACACAACAAATATTGAGAAGTAAAACCAGGGCAAACAGTCATATGGAAACCCGAGAGCTCAGATTCGGATTTGGTTTCGGACTCGGGATACTTACGAGGGTTCGGGGAAACAAGAGAAATAGGGCAACCCCCCTTCCAACCCCCCAACCCCCCAAGTCAATCAGTATAGGAGATAATTAAGGATAAATTGAATATTACAGCAATTTGAATACTATAAAGCCAATAGGTATCACAAGAATTGTAAATAAAACAAACGTGTATCCCTTCTTTGCCAGATTGCTAACTCCATTCTTTCTGTCTGAGATCTAATTAGATAGATGTATTTCAAAATCAAGGAGAAGGGCGAAGCCAGTCATATCTCTCACATTAGGGGAGTATATTAGAATGCTGCGGACTGGACCTATTCCTCTGTTAGCATAGATAATAAATCTAAATAGCACTAATCGGGAACCAATACATGTATCATGAAAACTTAATTTTAGAACGAGAAAGGAAAAGAAATAGAAACATTAATAATGAGAAGAAACAAGCAGAAAAATAAGAAGTAAATACTCAGACATACACGCATTACCAACAAAAGAGCCGCTTGGCTCTTTATTTTGTCTTGAATTTGTACCTTGTCTGGGGGAAATACCTAAGACACTCAAAAATGGGACGACAGGGCGAAACTGTCACACAAGCCTTTACTATTCGGACTTCGACGTGGGTAATACCTGGCGCTCTAGACATCTCTATATGTTGTGACGGGGCCGTGGGATATCCACATAAAAAGAGGCTACAGGGGTTTGTTTCTTAATCGGAAACAGTATTGGTGAATGGGTGAGTTAACATATTTAACCACATCTATGAAATATTTTTACACAAATATTTCTTTTCACCATAACATTGGTTAGTTCCTTAGAGGAAAATTATTGGTGGTATTTGCACGTTTAAGGGCCCTTCAGTTGGCAACAGTTGTTGTCTTCAGGTCCTTAGAAACAAGGTAAACATCGACGTCAAGCCAACCTCACATTGCCTAAAACCCTTTCGAGTCACAAACATGATACACCGAATTATTTAATGTATTAAAAACATATATTTGTTTTAACACGAAAATCAGCACACTTCGCTAAGTATGAGCATCGAGACTAAGTCCCTGATGGCAAGGACGGAACGAGGGTAAAATATCAGGTTCATATGTACATTAGTACTGTTATGTGCAGTATGCATGTATATATGATGGATGGGAGTCTCATTATGTTCCAATTTGCCAAAAAGGGCATGCTGCCCCAGGGTCTACAATGACCCCTATCATTAGTATTTGATTCATCTTTTCATTCCCTCTTGTTTATTTTTAGCAATATATCTTTGGTGCAATGGCGGGGATCTCAATAGTTTCAACGACATGATCTAGGCAATATGTATTTATGCATTCGTGACCTATAACTGCATATAGAGTTGGGATCTCAATAATTTAAAAGCACTTCCTTCAATATCGTGATTAAAATTCCGAGTGTTGACATAATCTACACCCGATGTAGTATCCTTTCCCCGTGATTCACGTTTCTAGTTTTGGTGATGTAGAAGGAATTCAATGACACATTTACGTACGCATGGACCATGTATCAACATCCCTACGCCTTTGGTAACACAGTGGGATAGGGATATCAGCTGCAAGAGCTACAAAACTAACTATGGGCTTACATAAACAACAACAACCACAACAACAACTAATAAAGGAGACTGTTGACTTGTTGAATGGTGGCATTCGTACAGGAATGTTAATAAATATGCTAAATAGATGCTACCCAAAATAGAGCTGTGCATTGTATACCTTTGACAGGTAAAATGATTCTAGGTTGGATATAACAACTACCCAGGTACTTGATAATCATTTTATAAAAGCATTGATTTGACAGTTGGAGCGTTGCTTGAGTACCACAAGAAGATTGTCCCTTTCATATAATCTTGTTTATGTAATACCGAATGAAATGCCCCGAGGATTTTAAAGGTATCTCTCTCTCTCTCTCTCTCTCTCTCTCTCTCTCTCTCTCTCTCTCTCTCTCTCCAAACTTCAAGATGTTTAGGGTGTTGTTTATTCAGGATGTTCAGGATGTTGAGTATGAAGGATGCTTAGGGTGTTGAGTATTGTGTTGTTGGTCGATATAACTCTCTTGTTTACCTTGCACAGTACATATCTTTCGAACCACAAGAACATTATTCCTTGTGTGAGCACGTCACACTGATAAAAATATGCACACCTGAGCATTACACCCGTGGGTGCCAAGGTAAATCTATTTTTACGTGTGCTAGTAATGGGGAAGCAAACTTTATTAACGGGGTGGGAGATCGAGGAGGGATGATTTTAAATCATATTGCAAAGAATTTCTAACTCTCCAGTGTCGGACTGGCCCTTCTAGAGTCTGCCTGAGGGCAGATGGCTGCGGGTTGTATGGCCATTGTAATGGCGGACCAACTGATCTAAGGGTATATCCATTTGTTTACCCAGTCCAACGATGATTCTCCCCTCAGATTTTCATATCTTGTTTTGAGAGGTACTCAAATAAGGCCATTGTGACCTATCCTTAGTTACAAACAATAAAAGTGTACAATGCATTCATGTCCGCATAAAAACATACAAGGTAATAATAATAATGATAAAAAGAGCTTCATTATATTGAGTATCTCAGCAGAATTATTAATCACCCATAGAGATGTGGGTTTCAAGTACATGTAATTTATGTTTCTAAGTAAAGAACGTTGATAGGGTGTTGTCACAATGAGTTTCATTGTTGGTTTTATCTACTGTGATAGTGATATCACTAATGAGCTGAACACAAGATATATATATATATATA